>SJYQ01104756.1:1120655-1151489 GCA_006410935.1 Redunca redunca
ACCTCCCTCCCCATCCCATCCCATCCCTCAGGGTAGTCCCAGTGCACCAGCCCTGAGCACCCTGTCTCATGCATTGAATCTGGACTGGCAATCTATTTCACATATGGTAATATATATGTTTCAATGCTATTCTCTCAAATCATCCCACCCTTGCCTTCTCCACAGAGCCCAAAATTGTGTTCTTTACATCTGCGTCTCTTTTGCTGTCTCGCGTGGGTCATCGTTACCATCTTTCTAAATTCCATATATATGTGTTAATATACTATATTGGTGTTTTTCTTTCTGGCTTACTTCACACTATATAATAGGCTCCAGTTTCACCCACCTCATTAGAACTGATTCAAATGTATTCTTTTTAATAGCTGAGTAATATCCCATTGTATATAAGTATATATGTACCACAGCTTTCTTACCCACTCCTCTACTATTTTCTCTTCACAAGGATGTCAGTTCTCAAAGGGCTAGAATTTTGGTCTGTTTTGTTCATTGCTCCATCTTTGAAAGAACTCAGAGTCAAGGTTTGGGAAAACTAATGATCAGAGCTGACTTCAACTGGGCTGGAATGGGGAACAAAGAAAAGGGGTAGTAATTAGGCAGAAACTAGATAAGCTCTGAAAGAGTACAGGTCAAGAGCAAGAAGGGCAGCCAAGGACAGTTTTCTGGAATATCATAAAAGCTGCTGCTGCTGCTGCTAAGTCACTTCAGTAGTGTCCGACTCTGTGCAACCCCATGGATGGCAGCCCACCAGGCTCCCCCATCCCTGGGATTCTCCAGGCAAGAACACTGAAGTGGGTTGTCATTCCCTTCTCCAATGCATGATATCATAAAAGCTGCTACACCCAAAGTGATGAGCTGTTGAGGAGGAAGTTTGTGTATGGCTGGACAAGTTTCAAGATGTTTGGGAAACAGACAAGTTCTATGGTGAGTATTTGCCATGTTTTGACTGTCTAGCAGCTGAATCACCACCATCAGTCAGGACAGGGCAAGGTTAGGCTGCAGTGACAAACAGTTCCCCCTAGTTTCTGCGGTTTTAAATAGTGACATTGATTTCTGACTCATACTACTTGTCCATCACTGGTTGGTAAAGAAGCTTTGCTCTCTATAGCCATTTGGTTATTTAGGCTGAAAGAAACACCTTCTGACCATATCTGCAGAGGTAGGGAAAAGTAAACTAGGAGAACCATATGCTGGCTTAAAAGCCAGAAGCACTAAAGTGCTTCTGCCCTGATGTGATACTTGCCATTGTTATTCATATTTAGCTGGCCAAAGTTAGTCACAGTACGAAACCTGAGTCGATGGAGGTAAATCTTGTGATGGGGTAGTGAATATAGGTGATGCTTAACAGTCTATCTCATCCACTTCTGTCATTGGGAATTTACCTGTTTTAGGGCTCCTGGAGGGTATCAGATCTTGTCTTTGCCCATGGAGATTATAGCTCAGTTCAGTTCAGTTGCTCAGTCATGTCCGACTCTTTGCGACCCCATGAATTGCAGCACGCCAGGCCTCCCTGTCCATCACCAACTCCCGGAGTTCACTCAGACTCTTGGCCACCTCATGGGAAGAGTTGACTCATTGGAAAAGACTCTGATGGAGATTATAAGTACCTGATAATTTACCTCCCCAGGCTTCCTGCCCCTAATCATATGCACGGGGGTATGATTTGAGCTGGGATTGATGATATAAAGCAACACAGGAGGGGGGAATTCCTTCCGGCAAGACTCTGGTGGCAGCAGCATCTGATTTCCAGGCACAATTGTGGAAACCACAACAGTAACATGTTCCAGCATCAGAAGTGTAAGATGGGGTATTGAGAATCCAGTGGTGATCAACCTGTAATTGTATGTGATGCAATTCAGAACATAGTTATGACTATGCTACTTCCTGCCACACCCCTACATTTTAAGCCCTAGTTATCCAGCATTCTATTCAGTTCTGTGAGCTCCCCATTGTCTTTTCAATGAATATCTTTGTATTTAAATCAGCTCAATACGTCTCTGCTGCTCGCATCTTAGGATCATGATTAACATAAGTGATCTGAAATAGTGTTCACTCTTCTTATCCTGTTCATCCTAATATTTGCAAACACCTGAACAAAAGCTGCTTCATCCAGAACTTGGCTAAATGAAAGAATACGATTCCTATGGCTTTGAATTTAGTTTTTGGGGTGTGTGTGTAGAGTTATTCATGAACATAAACTGAGAAAAAAAAATCAGATGTCTCAAAGGTATGAAAAGCAGCACTCTTCTTTCCCCTGTATTGGTCTCTTCTAATTTTGACATGGTTGACAACATCATCTGATCACTGAATGATGAAAGTCAGAGTGTACACTTCCTCCTTGGGAGAGAGGGTGTCAGTGACTTGGTTTCATGGCTATTCGTTATGCTTACAAACTAGATTCTGAGGTTGTACAGCAAACACTAGCCTGTTTCTCTTTGTAGCTGTTTTCATGTAAGTGGGATGTATTTGAGGATGTGTTGGCATAATGCAACAACAATAACAACAACAAAAAACATGTATCGAGACATTGTCATTTACCAAGAGCTAAGTCCCATATTTCATACACAGTATGTGTTGTGTGTGCGTGCTCAGTTGCTTCAGTCGTGTCCTACTCTTTGTGACCCCATGGACTGTAGCCTGCCAGGCTCCTCTGTCCATGGAATTCTCCAGGCAAGAATACTGGAATGGGTTGCATGCCCTCCTCCAGAGGATCTTCCTGACCCAGTGACTGAGCTCTCATCGAACTGGCATCTCCTGCATTGCAAGCAGCTTCTTTGCTGCTGAGTCACTGGGGGAGCCCCATATACACTATGTTGTCTAAAATAAAGACATACTTGTGGTACTCTGGGAAAGTCTGGAAATTTGGTGTTACCATTAAGTTCTTGAAATCTGAAACAATTCAAGCAAAGGCAAGGCTGCAGGCTTATCCAGACTGCCAAATAATAAATGTATGCTATTCATCTCCAAGGAAGCTGGGTAAAAGAGTACTGAGAAGTTGGTAAAAATGGAAGAGCATCTCTGTATAGCAGCCTCAGGACCTTTGAATTTCCAAAGTTAAATCATCTGGAACATTTTTTGCAAGTAAATAATAATAAAAATAACTGCCAAATGAATGGAACCACCGTTATTTTGAAAAATGGATGGATACATTTGTGGGAAATCAATATGAAGTCCAACTGAGGATGTTTAGAATTCATGAGTTTGCTTCTAATTCTAAGCTAGGCTTATCAAAAATATTCTTAATTTGCCAACATGAAACCCATTTGACTTTCCATCTTCACTGTTATTTTAAAGGTAGTAACTGTTTTGCTTTTCCTTCTTTTTAAAGTCACCAATTTCTCAAATATGAGCTCATTCAAATTGAACTCACTTTTCTCTCCAGCACACAGGTCACATGAGTAGACCAGGAGAGAATAAAGAGATTTCAGAAAGCACGATTCTTTTGAGGAGTCCCTGTGCCTGCTGCAAAATTATTCCAATGAAAAGATTTTCTTTTTGAGGTAAAACGACAATTAAGGTCGACCTCCTCCGTTTAAATTAAATAAAGAAAACAAGGAGTGTAATGAAGAATCTGACTCCTTCCTCTAATTTTACAAGTTCAATGGTAATCTAACCATGCCATTCATTTACAGAAACCATTAATTTTACTATGTGGCTGAAAGTAGTAGGCCTCAGCTTTCATTCTCTTACTTTTCCCCTCCCTTAGTCTTTGTGTGTGCACCTGTTCAGGCCACTTTAGCATCCCATTTGTAAAACTTTGGATAATCCTCTGGCACTAACCCTGGTGTGATAATACTTCTGTTATTCAGCAGCCTAATTACAAAGGACAACACAGATAAAACACTTCAGTCCTATTTTTTAATAGCTGATTTACCAATTTTGCCAAGCTCCAAAGAGAATGGTCTCCAAACCTTGCTGGATTTAAACTTAATCTGAATTTGTTCAACACACAGAACACCAAGACCTCAGAGCCAAACTTTTGTTCTTAGATTTTTGGACATCCCATTTCTTCTTCCACTTTCCCTCCTATTAAATGGTGATATTAGGGAACTGTTTTTTAGAATATGGTTTAATATTATTCGAGCACTTTGAAGCATTCCCCAACATTCTCTGGATGTTGACATGACAGAGATTTGGAACTTTAGGCATGAGTTACTTTACTCAATAAAAGTAAGTGAAAGATGAGCTGGTCATACTTCTTAATTTAACAAATTTTGTTGAGGGTTATATCTTCAGAATTGGAGCTCCACAAAGAAAAAAAAAATGTGTCCAGTATTTCTTTTCTGGCTTACAACAGAAAAAAAAAAAAAAAAAAGAATTATTTTTAATTCATGGCAAGCCCAAGGAAAGGATCTTTACTTCAGTACAGATAAGCCTCTGAGCATCTGTGTACTTTACTTCTTTGATCTAGAAATGGGACTAGAGAGCTGGCAATGAGAGACAATCTTATGAATTCTGGGGACTTCTCAGTCCATGGAGAATATCCTGAAGTTTTGAGGGATCAACTAAATCTCTTCCCCAAAATAAGTCTTGAGGGTATCTAAGGGGCACTGTACAACTGAAGGTCAGCCCCTACCACTTTCTTAATCCCTTGATTTTGAAACCTCAAATAACTCAAGGGAAACCCAATACATATGTTTCTGATTCACTTACACTGCTTCATCAGAACGGTGTTATGTAACAGCTATTTGATATCTAAGAAGCCTTCTCAGTCTTCTTTCTAAGCCTTTTATTTTGCTCCAGGAAATCACATTTTCTTCATGTTCAGCAGAACTGGAAGCAGGGAAGGCATACGTTTGGTTCTAAAGGTCATACTCACAAAATTAGCAGAAGTTTGGATGTTAGCAGAATATGTTGCTATCCTCTGCTACAGCATCAGACAAGTGAAAAACTCAAGGATATTTTCAAAAGCAGGAGACCACAAGTTAATTGCACTGACTATCTTATCTAGAAATTTCATCAAAAGGCACATTTCTGTTTTCCAAGATGATAATTGTCACATGTTAAATGACAGAAGACTAATAAACACATTCATCCCATTTTACAGATGAAAAAGTATGTCATAGACTAAAGTGACATTTGTTTTAGCACAAAATGACACTATCATTTGTTAACAAATACCAGCTACACTGAGTCATATAACCAGTTTCTGAATCATATAACAGCACTGAAAAATATGTGGAAGAAAACATACCTATTTTAGATCATAGGAGAGCCCACTAACTATGGGAGATTAATGCTTTAGGGGTGAAGTTCAAAGTTTGAATTTTTAATTCTTGACTGAGCCCTGAAATCCTCAAAAAGAATGATAATAAATGAATATCAACAGAGAAAAGCCAGTTATCTGAGTGGTTTAGAGTAATATACTGGTATATTTTACCATTTAAGGGGCACTTATAGTTCAGGCACTGTTTTAAGAGCTATATATAAATTATTTCATTCAATTTTCACATAATCTATTATTTTATGTCCATTTTTTTTCTAACAGGTGCAATGACATTCAACGGTTTAAAAGGAGAAAGACTGTCAGGTCAGGTACAGCTATTTCAGTCATTTCTTATATTAGTGCAGTTTTAATCCAATTCCCTGGGATTCCCTGGTGGCTCAGACTGTAAAGCGTCTGCCTGCAATGCGGAGACCCGGGTTTGATCCCTGGGTCGGGAAGATCCCCTGGAGAAGGAAATGGCAACCCATTCCAGTACTCTTGCCTAAAAAATTCCATGGATGGAGGAGTCTGGTAGGCTACGGTCCATGGGGTCACAAAGAGTCGGACACAACTGAATGACTTCGTTTCATTTTGTTCAATCCAATAGGACATGATTAACATGTTCAGTTTTATGAATAGTGTAAAATTTGCATATACATACTCTAAGTAATGTTATGAGTTGTACATTGTAAACCAGAGACCAGGTTTTCTCTGTATTATAACCATCATAAGTACTGCATGGCAGTTTTTGCAAGTTCACTTTTGCCAAAATGTTCTTTCCTGGTTGGGAGATGAATCTTTTCCTAGGTCTGGTAGTTTTTTGATACTTACAGAGCAAAATAAGTCAAGTTTTTCCTAAGGATAAAGTAAGGAGCCTCAAACCTGGAATGTTAGTAGAATTTTCCATGAGGGGCTGGTACTTCAGTGGTACCCTCTGAAAAGATGGCAGTTGAATTCTAGAGGGTACATCCTAGATACATTTTTTATTGTTGCTACCCAGCACCTATCATAGTGCCTGTGGTGGCAGATCCTCAGTAAATTTTTGTTGAGTGAAAGGAGGAGTAAATGACTAGATAAGAAATAGTTTGTACATACATTTTTCTAGTTTAATCAACTATGTGTATCTGCTTTATGTCCTTTGTATTAATAAATTGTGCTTTTTATATTAAAAAAATAATAAAATAAAAATAAATAAATAAAAAGAAAAAAAGAAAAAAANAAATTGTGCTTTTTATATTAAAAAATAATAAAATAAAAATAAATAAATAAAAAGAAAAAAAGAAAAAAAAGAAATAGATGTCTTTATATTTCCGAGCCACGAGTTAGACATGAATAGAAAACTGGGGAGAAAGCTTGTGGTTTTCACTCCTGAGGTCTCCACTTCTGTGTAGACTTCTATTTGAAGGATTAACCTGTTGGCTCTACTCTCGTGATTCCCTCCACCAGTATTCTTCCTGGTGCAGTCCTCTCTTTCGTTGAGTGGGACTGACCTATGCAACCAACAAGCCATTGAGTAAATGGTGGAATGTGACTTCAGAGACCAGGTCATAAAAGACAATAGAGCTTCCATCTTGTTCTCTCTTCGGTCACTAGCTCTGTGGGGAGCAGTCGCCATGAGCGAGGACACTTAAGCAGCCCAATGGAGAGATGCAAGAGGTGAGACTCTGAAGGATCAACTAGACAGTCATGTGGGCCAACAACCTCCCAGCCCCAGGTAAGCCTCAGATAACTGCTATTTTGGCCCACATCTGGACAACTGTCTCGTGAGAGACCTCGAGCCAGGATCACTTACCTCAGCAGCTCCTGAGCTCCTGGCCTTTAAAAACTGGGACCATACGTGCTCATTGTTACCTTCATGTGCTAAACATTGAGACAGTTTCTTTGGCAGCAATAACTAATACAGAGTTTTCATTGAATGACACAGAATCAGACTCAGACACTTAAGGTAACAGTCATGTATTATCATTTGGCTTATCTTCTTCATATAGATCCATCAGAAAGCCGTTATGAGACTCCTATCTGTCATATAAGAATTAAACCTAGCAATATCTTTTCCTGGGCTTTCCTGGTGGCTCAGTGGTAAAGAATCTGCCTGCCAATGCAGGGGTCTGGAAAGAGCCCACATGCCTCAGAGTAGCTGAGCCTATTCAGTTCAGTTCAGTTCAGTTGCTCAGTCGTGTCCAACTCTTTGCGACCCCATGAATCACAGCACGCCAGGCCTCCCTGTCCATCACCAACTCCCGGAGTTCACTCAGACTCATGTCCATCGAGTCACTGATGCCATCCAGCCATCTCATCCTGGGTCGTCCCCTTCTCCTCCTGCCCCCAATCCCTCCCAGCATCAGAGTCTTTTCCAATGAGTCAACTCTTCTCATGAGGTGTCCAAAGTACTGGAGTTTCAGCTTTAGCATCATTCCTTCCAAAGAAATCCCAGGGCTGACCTCCTTCAGAATGGACTGGTTGGATCTCCTTGCAGTCCAAGGGACTCTCAAGAGTCTTCTCCAACATCACAGTTCAAACGCATCAATTCTTCGGTGCTCAGCCTTCTTCACAGTCCAACTCTCACATCCACACCACAACTATTGAGCCTGTAGTATAGAGTCATGAGCCGCAACTACTGAAGCCCGCGTGCTCTAGAGCCTGTGCTCCGTAACAAGAGAAGCCACCAAATTGAAAAGCCCTTGCATCACAACTAGAGAGCAGGCCCTTTTCACCACAAGTAGAGAAAAGCACACACAGCAAAGAAGACCCTGCATGGTCAGATAAATACATAACGTTACTTAAAACAATTTTTTTCCTAGTGATGTTCACATGGACTAAGGTGGAGTTTGTGGAGCTTTTAGTGTGTGTGCTTACAGCTACCAATAATTTTGATTCATAGTGAAAATAATTCTGGAGCATTATGAAAACTAGACTGTGGTATCAGGACTACTACGTGGCAATGGTTATAACAATGGTCAGGATGCTTAAGCTCTCTGAAGTGTGAAATCAGAAGTCCCTTTTAGTTAAAAATTGTATGTATATCAGCTAAGCAAAATAAGACCTAGCAATGGTAGTCAGTATTCTTGGAATTTAAAGACGGTTACATGTCAGTGATCCACACAGAAGAGAGTTTGTTTTAAGGAGAGCATGCATGCAATGTTATCCAAAATGTCTTTGGCACACAGCTGCCCTGACACACCGTGTTAGAAACTCACAGAGCATCTGGCCTGACTCCCGAAAAACAGCGATGTAGCAAGTCATCTGTGCAGACAAACGACATTTTAGAGATTACTTACCAACCGCCAAAGATTTCATTTTCCACGGCTTGTTTGGAGATAGCGTGGTCTGAGGCCTGAAGGAGGAGAATTCAAGCAAGTTCCTGAAAGCCAGTTCCTGGCATTAGCCACAGCATGACCTCAGACAGGTTTCTTACCTCTGGGGAAGAACATTTCTGCTGACACCAGAGAAATGAATGGCTGTGACCTTTTGTGACACTGGGTGAGATGTGGGGTGAGAAGCATGGTCACTACAGAAGCTTTGGAGTTTCAGACAAGACAAGTGTCCCTTGTAAGAAACAAACTGAAATTGTGGTATATCGCAGCTTGAATCCACTTACTGGAAGGATGACAGGGTATATTAGTTTATCACTCTACATGTCATCCTGTGAAAATGGGGCTAGAAAAATAATATACAATTCAGAGAGGTGTTGAAGGATCAGATAAAATCATCCAGCATCTTGTGCTAACTAAATAATGGGATCTGATGTCATAGTTATTATTATTACAATTCTACCTAGAATCCAAATGCTTAACTATGCATATTCTCTTTGGAGCTAGGATTTGGAGAAGTTTAAGCTTTTTTTTTTTTCCTTCACAGAGAGACACTTACATTTCAATTGGGAGTTACAGAATATTTATAAATTCTATCCCTAAACCAGATCAGAGAGAAGACATGGATTCTTTGGC
The DNA here is from genome assembly GCA_006410935.1 of Redunca redunca. Taxonomy (NCBI): domain Eukaryota; kingdom Metazoa; phylum Chordata; class Mammalia; order Artiodactyla; family Bovidae; genus Redunca; species Redunca redunca. The sequence goes on from SJYQ01104756.1 coordinate 1,129,806, forward strand.
AACAAGGAAAAGCAGGAAGTTAAAAAAAATGTATGATTTTAGAAGACTTATTTCATTTGGGCTGATGGATAACTTTTTGTTCCTGAAAGGGGGAGGGTGCTTCATGAGACGGACAGTAATGTCATTATTCATGCTGTAAGCCAGCCCACTTCAACTGCTGGTCTTCACAATGCTTACAAGTGTAATAAAAAAAAGAATACAAAAAAACCACTTGCTTCCTTTTTTTTTATGAGTATTGACATTCTTGTGCAGTATTAGGAGAGCTAATTTAGCTTCCAGTTCTAAGAATTTTTGAATCTATAGCCAGTAATTATTGGCATTCAGAGGTACAAAAGAGGAAAACAAAGCTTGCAAATTCTAGCACATTCATGTGGGATTGGGAGCTGAATTAGGATCCTCACACCCCATTGAATGATCAGCCCCCCTATTAGAGCCTTATTAAAATGGTAATGATTATATGCCAGCTATAGGCAGGCAGCCGCACCTGTCAAAAACTACCCCGATTATCCTGTTCATTGAACTGTCTGGCTCTTGAATCAGTGTCTCAGGTTTACTTCTCTGTGAAGTTTTTTTTGTTTTTTTTTTTCCCTCCTGTCTTAATTTTAAAAGATATAAGGACAAACATTTCTTTGGGGTCACGGAATACTCTTGCTGTTCGTTATATCTTTTCCTCATTTTCTGTTTTTGTGTCTGGTATGGCAATATGATATGGGAGTTATCCTCTTTGGGGTTTAAGGATAGATACAGGAAAAAGAAACAGAAGAAGTGTAAAGTCCCATCCAAATAAAAATTCTCATGTTAGCAAAAAGGAAGGCCAATCTATAATGCATCCAAAAACTGAGATCATTTGATTGTTAATTACAAATACTGTGATCAAGGCAGAGATTTTTTTTTAACTCATGCATCTCTTGCCAAGTCTAGAGATGTGTTGTACTTCACGTAAAAACACATAAAAGAATTATGTGTTTCATCTGAAATGACTATGTTTTTCTAGATGAACCATACCATTGAATGTAAAACATTGTTTTCTTACAAGACTAAATTCTGCCCTTACAGGAGGCAAAGTGTCTTTTTAAAATACACTCACCCCTCCAAGTCCAAAGGGGATTGGTTCTAGGATCCCCAAAGAAACCAAAATTAGCAGATGCAAAAGTCCCTTATGTAAAATGGCATAGTATTTGCATATATGGAGAAGGAAATGGCAACTCACTCCAGTGTTCTTGCCTGGAAAATCCCAGGATAGAGAAGCCTGGAGGGCTACAGTTTATGGGGTCACAAAGAGTTGGACAAGACTAAAAGACTGAGCACATTTGCATATAACCTATATACATCTTCTCACATACTTTAAATCATCTCTAGATTATTTATAATACCTAATACAATGTAAATACTATGTAAATAGTTCTTTGCCAATTCAAGTTTTGCTTCTGGGAACTTTTGGGAATTTTTAAAAATATTTCCTAGTCTTGGTTGAACCCGAGAGGGAAGAGATGACTGTATTTCATCTAGTAGTCTGTCATATTCCATAATATAAGAGAATATCAGTGTAAGGGGGCACTGAGAGGTTGGACGTCATCAATAGCACTGTAACAGATGCTCTGATGGTAACTGATCAGAGCACCTGGGAAGAAGCAATTTTTGTGGTTTGTTGTTAGAGAATAGCTTTCTCTGATCCCTAGCATTTCTTAAGGGGAACCACAAAGAATCTTCTTTCCTACAATCGTCAGTCTACTGAGAAGCTTTCTGTTCCCTGTCAGACCCAAGTCTCAGACACTGGAGAACAGAGCAGGAAGAACAAGGATGTTTCCATCATCTACTTTTCAGTGGAAAGTGCCCTTGGAGGTATTTCTAAGATCCAGGAAGTTAATCATAGAAAGAATCTTAAATTCCTTTTACACACCTTTTTGTTACTTCACAGGAAGAAAACAGGATTCAAATTTGGGATTTTGTGACTCTATCCAAACTGACAGCATCTTAGGTTTCAAGTCCCTCTGGCATTACCACATGAAAAAATTCACAACTCGGTCTAAGTCAAGGGAAATCTTAATTACCTTGAGTTGGTAAAGAATCTGCCTGCCAGTGCAGGAGATACAAGAGATGTGGGTTCAATTCCTAGATCAGGAAGAGTCCCTGGAGGGCATGGCAACTCACTCCAATACTCTTGCCTGGAGAATTCCATTGATAGAAAAGCCTGGTCAGCTACAGTCCATGGGGTCGCCAAGAGCCAGACATGACTGAGCGACTGAGCACGCACGCCCGCTGCTTCTATTACTGTAACAACAAAGAATACATCTTTTGCAGCAATTCACAATTCATCTGAGACATTCTTCCTCAGAATGCTATTTATTGAATGACTTCAGTGCAATGTATTCTCTTACCTCCCCTCCACCCACCACCCAATCTATCCTGCTCCCTCCAGCCAGTACTGATTCACCATCACGTAGTCAGCGAAACTAATTCTCAAGCTTTTATTACCAAGGTTAAAAAAGGTTGCATTATAAGCAGAAATTAAAAAAAATAATATATATTTTTAAAATTAAAAAAAAGAGAGAAAAAAAAGATTGTATCATGGGGTAACTCAATATTGAAATAATTGGTAACTATTCAGCCAAGATTATTATCAGAGTGTCTGAGTCCTGAATTCCTTTTCGCAGTCCTTAAGTCCCTTGACCTTGCTATAGCATGAATAACTCTTGCCCCTCTGTCCAGGACGATTCCGCCTGACACTTAGGTAATTCAGTATCCTGGATCTTCTTCCTACTTCCCTTCTCTTTTCTTTCCACATTTTTCTTCTTAGCAATTCATTTTTTCCAATGATTCCCAGTAATCGCTTTAAAAAAAAAGACAATCCTAGCTTTCAACCTTGAGCAGAGATTGCTGCAGTCATTCATTTCCAACACTTGGTTTCCTATTTCCCCAAGGACATCTCCAGTGTCTCCAACTCAGCTTGACCACATCTGAGTCCACTGTTGTTAAACCTGCTCCCATTTCTTTAGCATCCTCTTCATCTAATGAGTCACCCAGGTCTAGAGATTCAAGTTCAACAGTGTCTCACAGCAGAATAGTATTTGGATAAATTAGACAGTGTGTTCCCCCTCCCTCTCCCCCTTCTGCCTCCTTTTACACTCCATGCTTTTACACACACATTTTGTCTTACAAAGATCACCATTAACAAAGCAGTAAAGGTTATCACAGAAGAAAATAACCTTGGGTCTCTGGGTTCAAAAATCAAACCCCCGAAAGAACTCTGTGTATAAATACTGCAGCTGGAGAAATTTGTGGTCAGTTTCAGCTCCCCTATCTACACCCAGAAGGTAAGGATATCTTGAGTTGAAGGCAAAAATGAGAGGACTAGAGGAAGTGTGAATAAGGAGTGAAGTTTGTGGATGCCAGGCAAGGAGACCAAGACTGATTGCTTTTAAGGCTTGCACAGCCTCCATCCACAAGGATATAATTTTTAGTGATATCCTTGTAGATATCACTTGTGGATACCCATTGTGGATACTTCACAACAGTGAGCAATATACATGGATATGCCGAGTAGCTCTATTAATGGTCCTTCATGATGGCATCTGATACTCACCTTGGTAGAGTAATCAGTAGAAATGACTTAGGACATCTAACTTCTAAATGGCTTACCATGACTTATCAACTTACCATGTGTGGCAACCTCCTGTCATTGACTTTGTAAACCTCTCCCCTCCTACCCATCTCTTGAGATGGAAAATGGTCTCTTCTCTGCATATTTGAGAGGGCGTGGTAATGTGAAAGGAAAATCCCTCCAACAGCATGAGAAAGATCTCCTCAAGGTCTTCCTCTAGTCAAGGCAATGGTGGGAGAAACAGCCAACCCTACAGTTTCTTAGATCTGTGACCTTGTCTCTACTTTCCTCACCATTAGCCTATTTGAGGTCTGTATTACCTTGATACATATGCCATTTGTTATTGGTTTCTCATCCCTCCCATCTGTCTCCCATGTTGTGTTCCTTCAAGTTAGCTCCCTGTGGAAATACCACAAGTGATTCTCTATTTCATATTACACCAGTTCAAACTCTGCTCGGGGTTTCTCCATATAGGTATCAAAACCAGTCTTACCTCCTTAAAGGGAATCATGCATCCTTAGCTCTGTTTTGATTCATAGACCACACTTTCCACTTTATGTCTACAGGATAAAGTTCCATCAAACTCGCAGAGACTCAGTTCATTCATAAGTTCTTTTCTCTGACACTCTACTTATATATCAAATGCCAGAAGTCACCTCTTCCTTCTCGGATTTCCACAGCACTTTATCTGCACCTCTTTTCTGGTTCTTTTATCTCTACGTATTTTGTGTGTGCATTCATGCTAAGTCGCTTCAGTTGGTCTGACTCTTTGCAAGCCCATGGACTATAGCCCACCAGGCTCCTCTGTCCATTGGATTCTCCTGGCAAGAATACTGGAGTGAGTTATCGTTTCCTTCTCCAGGGGACCTTCTTGACTGAGGGATAGAAGCCGGGTCTCCTGCATTGTAGGCAAATTCTCTACTGTCTGAGCCACCAGGTGAGCATATGTAAATCTTATTTACCCTCCTAAAGCATCTCTTGAGGGCAGGAACGAAATATGAATCATCTCTGAGTCATCTGGAAGCCTAAACCTTGCCTAATACATAAAATTCAAGACTCATATTTTTTAGAGAAAAAATATTAACATTTTATTAAATATTTGTTGTTTGTGTTAGGTACCTTGCTGGATTGGGCTGTTGTTGATATATTCTGAAGTAACTTCCTAGTAAAACTGCTTAACATCTTAGCTAAGTAATACTGAGTGCAAAAAGTGAAAAAAATAGAAGTGCTCAAGATCAAGCATCAAAGTTAATTTTATTATTTTATGGACTGAATGATAGTAATGTTTTAAAATATTTTAAGTTGTAGCATTTCATTTTTGCCTCATGCACCAAATCTTGGAGCCTCCTTAACTTCATTCTTTCACATTCTACAATCCACCAGAGTGTTTCTTAGTTTCTATTGGGTATAGGATAAGCTACAAGGATATATTGTACAACACAGGGAATATAGCTGATATTTTATAATAATTATAAATACAGTATAACCTTTAAAATTGTGTTGTACACCTATAACTTATATAATATTGTACAGCAACTATCAGTTCAGTTCAGTTGCTCAGTGGTGTCTGACTTTTTTCGACCCCATGGACTGCAGAACACCAGGCTTCCCTGACCATCACCAGTTCCCAGAGTTTACTCAAATTCATGTCCATTGAGTCGGTGATGCCATCCAACCATCTCATCCTTTGTTATCCCCTTCTCCTCCTTCCTTCAATCTTTCCCAGCACCAGGGTCTTATCAAATGGGTCAGTTCTTCACATCAGGTGACCAAAGTATTAGAGTTTCAGCTTCAGCATCAGTTCTTCCAATGAATATTCAGGACTGATCTCCTTTAGGATGGACTGGTTGGATCTCCTTGCAGTCCAAGGGACTCTCAAGAGTGTTTTCCAACACCACAGTTCAAAACCATCAATTCTTTGGTACTCAGCTTTCTTTATAGTCCAACTCTTACATCCATACATGACTACTGGAAAAACCATAGATTTGACTAGATGGACTTTATTGGCAAAGTAATGTCTCTGCTTTTTAATATGCTATCTAGGTTGGTCATAACTTTCCTTCCAAGGAGTAAACATCTTTTAATTTCATGGCTGAAGTCACCATCTGCAGCATTTTGGAGCCCAAAAAGATAATGTCTGTCACTGTTTCCATTAATTCCCCATCTATTTGCCATGAAGTGATGGGACCAGATGCCATGATCTTCGTTTTCTGAATGTTGAGCTTTAAGCCAACGTTTTCACTCTCCTCTTTCACTTTCATTAATAAGCTCTTTAGTTCTTCTTCACTTTCTGCCATAAGGGTGGTGTCATCTGCATATCTGAGGTTATTGATATTTCTCTCAGCAATCTTGATTCCAGCTTGTACTTCAGCCAGCCCAGCATTTCTCATGATGTACTCTGCATATAAGCTAAATAAATAGGATGACAATATACAGCCTTGCCATACTCCTTTCCCAGTTTGGAACCAGTCTATTGTTCCATATCCAGTTCTAACTGTTGCTTCCTGACCTGTGTACAGATTTCTCAAGAGGCAGCTGAGGAGGTCTGGTATTTCCATCTCTTTAAGAATTTTCCACAGTTTGTTGTGATCTACACAGTCAAAGGCTTTGGCGTAGTCAATAAACCAGAAGTAGATGTTTTTCTGGAATACTCTTGCTTTTTCAATGATCTAATGGATGTTGGCAATTTGATCTCTGGTTCCTCTGCCTTTTCAAAATCCAGCTTGAACATGTGGAATTTCATGGTTCCTGGACTGCTGAAGCCTGGCTTGGAGGATTTTGAGCATTACTTTGCTAGCATGTGAAATGAGTGCAATTGTGCAGAAGTTTCAGCATTCTTTGGCATTACTTTTCTTTGGGATTGGAATGAAAACTGATCTTTTCCAGTCCTGTGGCCACTGCTGAGTTTTCCAAATTTGCTGGCATATTGAGTGTAGCACTTTCACAGCATCATCTTTTAGGATTTTGAAATAGTTTAACTGGAATTTCATCACCTCCACTAGCTTTGTTGGTATTGGTGCTTCCTAAGGCCCACTTGACTTTGCATTTCCAGGATGTCTGGCTCTAGGTGACTGATCACACCATCATGATTATCTGGGTCATGAAGATCCTTTTTCTATAGTTCTTATTTGTATTTTTGCCACCTCTTCTTAATATCTTCTGCTTCTGTTAGTTTCCTACTGTTTCTGTCCTTTATTATGCTCATCTTTGTGTGAAATGCTCCCTTGGTGTCTCTAATTTTCTTGAAGAGATCTCTAGTCTTTCCCATTCTATTGTTTTCCTCTATTTCTTTATACTGATCACTGAGGAAGGCTTTCTTATCTCTTCTTGCTATTCTTTGAAACTCTGCATTCAAATGGGTATATTTGTCCTTTTTGCCTTTGCCTTTCACTTTTCTTCTTTTCACATCTATTTGTAAGGCCTCCTCAGACAACCATTTTGCCTTTTTGCATTTTTTTTTCTTGGGAGAATGTCATGAACCTCCATCCAAAGTTCCTTAGGCAGTCTGTCTCTTAGATCTAATCCCTATTTCTCACTTCCACTGTATAATTTTAAGGGATTTCATTTAGCTCATACCTGAATGGTCTAGTGGTTTTCCCTACTTTCTTCAATTTAAGTCTGAATTTGGCAATAAGGAGTTCATGATCTAAACCACAGTCAGCTCCCAGTCTTGTTTTTGCTGACTATATAGGACTTCTCCATTACTGGCTGCAAAGAATATAATCAATCTGATTTTGGTGTCGACCATCTGGTGATGTCCATGTGTAGAGTTCTCTTGTGTTGTTGGAAGAGGGTGTTTTCTATGACCAGTGTGTTCTCTTGGCAAAACTCCATTAGCCTTTGCCCTGCTTCATTCTGTACTCCAAGGCCAAATTTGCGTGTTACTCCAGGTGTTTCTTGACTTCCTACTTTTGCATTCCAGTCCCCTATAATGAAAAGGACATCTTTTTTGGGTGTCAGTTCTAGAAGGTCTTATAGGTCTTCATAGAACCATTCAACTTCAGCTTCTTCAGCGTTACTGGTTGGAGCATAGACTTGGATTACGGTGATATTGAATGGTTTGCCTTGGAGACGAACAGAGATCATTCTGTCATTTTTGAGATTGCACCCAAGTACTGCATTTCAAACTCTTGTTGACTGTGATGGCTATTCCATTTATTCTAAGGGATTCTTGCCCACAGTAGTAGATACAATGGTCATCTGAGTTAAGTTTACCCATTCCAGTCTATTTTAGTTTGCTGATTCCTAAAATGGTGACGTTCACTCTTGCCATCTCCTGTTTGACCACTGCCAATTTACCTTGATTCGTGGGCCTAACATTCCAGATTCCTATGCAACATTGCTCGTTACAGCATCGGACCTTGCTTCCATCACCAGTCACATCCACAACTGGGGGTTGTTTTTGCTTTGGCTCCATCTCTTAATTCTTTCTTCCTGGAGTTTTTTCTCCACTGATCTCCAGTAGCATACTGGTCACCTACCGACTTGGGGAGTTCATCTTTTAGTGTCTTATCTTTTTGCCTTTTCATACTGTTCTTGGGGTTCTGAAGGCAAGAATGCTGAAGTGGTTTGCCATTCCCTTCTCCAATGGACCACATTTTGTCAGAACTCTCCAACATGACCCATCCATTTTGGTTGATCCTATATGGCATGGCTCATAGTTTCACTGAGTTACACAAGGCTTTGGTCCATGTGATTAGATTGGTTAGTTTTCTGTGATTGTGGTTTTCACTCTCTCTGCCTGCTGATGGAGGGGGAAACTGGGACTTGTTCTGATGGGCAGGGCCATGCTCAGTAAATGTTTAATCCAATTTTCTGTTGATGGGTGGGGCTGTGTTCCCTCCCTGTTATTTACCTGGGCTTCCCTAGGGCTTCCCTGGTGGCTCAGAAGTTAAAGCATCTGCCTGCAATGCAGGAGACCTGGGTTCAATCCCTGGGTTGGGAAGATCCCCTGGAGAAGGAAATGGCAACCCACTCCAGTATTCTTGCTTGGAGAATCCCATGGACAGAGGAGCCTGGTGGGCTACAGTCCACGGGGTCGCAAAGAGTCGGACACGACTGAGCGACTTCACACACACACACACAAACTATGGTGGAGGTAATGAAGATAATGGCGACCTCCTTCAAAAGGTCCATGCAGGCACCACTACACTCAGTCCCCCCAACCCTGCAGCAGGCCACCGCTAACCCATGCCTCTGCCGGAGACTCCTGGACACCCACAGGCATGTCTGGGTCAGTCTCTTATAGGGTCATTGCTCCTTTCTCCTGGGCCCTGGTGCACACAAGGTTCTATTTGTGCCCTCCAAGGGTCTGTATCCCAAGTCGTGTGTAAGTTCTGGTGGCTCTATGGTGGGGTTAATGGCAGCCTCCTCCAAGAGGGCTTATGCCATACCTAGGTCTGCTGCACTAGAGCCCCTGCCCCTGTAGCAGTCCACTACTGACCCGTACCTCAGTAGGAGACACTCAAACACAGTTCTGTCTCAGTCTCTGTGGGGTCTCTGGGTCCTCGTGTGCATAAGGTTTCTTTGATCCCTCTGAACGTCTCTGGCCTGTATGGGGTTTCATTCTAAACACAATTTTGAAGAATATATCTACCGAAAGAAACAAAAGACCTAAATAAATAAAACACTGATGAAAGACATCAAAGAGGACACAAATAGATGGAGAAATATACCATGTTCATTGATTGGAAGAATCAATTTAGTGAAAATGAGTATACTACCCAAAGCAATCTATAGATTCAATGCAATCCCTATCAAGCTACCAACAGTACTTTTCACAGAACTAGGAAAAATAATTTCACAATTTGTTTGGAAATACAAAAAAACCTTGAATAGCCAAAACCATCTTGAGAAAGAAGAATGGAACTGGAAGAATCAACCTGCCTGACTTCAGGCTATACTACAAAGCTTCTGCTGCTGCTGCTAAGTCACTTCAGTTGTGTCCAACTCTGTGTGACCGCATAGACAGAAGCCCACCAGGCTCCCCCATCCTTGGGATTCTTCAGGCAATAATACTGGAGTGGGTTGCCATTTCCTTCTCCAATGCATGAAAGTGAAAAGTGAAAGGGAAGTTGCTCAATCGTGTCTGACTCTTTGTGACCCCATGGACTGCAGCCTACCAGACTCCTCCATCCATGGATTCTCCAGGCAAGAATACTGGAGTGGGGTGCCATCGCCTTCTCTGTACTACAAAGCTACTGTCATCAAGACAGTATGGTACTGGCACAAAGACAGAAATATAGATCAATGGAACAAAATAGAAAGCCCAGAGATAAATCCACACACATATCAACACCTTATCTTTGACAAAGGAGGCAAGAATATACAACGGAGAAAGACAATCTCTTTAACAAGTGGTGCTGGGAAAACTGTTCAACCACTTGTAAAAGAATGAAACTAGAACACTCTCTAACACCACACACAAAAATAAACTCAGAATGGATTAAAGATCTAAACGTAAGACCAGAAACTGTAAAACTCCTAGAGGAAAACACAGGCAAAACACTCTCCAACATAAATCACAGCAGGATCCTCTATGACCCATCTCCCAGAGTAATAGAAATCAAAGCAAGAATAAACAAATGGGACCTAATTAAAATTAAAAGCTTTTGCACAACAAAGGAAACTATAAGCAAGGTGAAAAGACAGCCTTCAGAATGGGAGAAAATAATAGCAAATGAAGCAACTGACAAAGAATTAATCTAAAAAATATACAAGCAGCTCCTGCGCTCAATTCCAGAAAAATAAATGACCCAATCAAAAAGTGGGCCAAAGAACTAAACAGACATTTCTCCAAAGAAGAGATACAAATGGCTAACAAACACATAAAAAGATGTTCAACATCACTCATTATCAGAGAAATGCAAATCAAAACCACAATGGGGTACCATCTCACACCATTCAGAATGGCTGCTATCCAAAAGTCTACAAACAATAAATGCTAGGGAGGATGTGGAGAAAAGGGGACCTTCTTACACTGTTGGTGGGAATGCAAACTAGTACAGCCACTATGGAGAACAGTGTGGAGATTCCTTAAAAAACTAGAAATAGAACTGCCATATGACCCAGAAATCCCACTGGTGGGCATACACACAGAGGAAACCAGAATTGAAAGAGACACGTGTACCCCAGTGTTCATCACAGCACTGTTTATAATAGCTAGGACATGGAAGCAACCTAGATATCCATCAGCAGATGAATGGATAAGAAAGCTGTGGTGCATATACACAATGGAATATTACTCAACCATTAAAAAGAATACATCTGAATCAGTTCTAATGAGGTGGATGAAACTGGAGCCTATTATACAAAGTGAAGTAAATCAGAAAGAAAAACACCAATACAGTATACTAACTCATATATATGGAATTTAGAAAAATCGTAAACATGAGAGACAGCAAAAGAGACACAGATGTATAGAACAGTCTTTTGGACTCTGTGGGAGAGGGCGAGGGTTGGATGATTTAGGAGAATAGCATTGAAACATGTATATTATCATATGTGAAACAGATCACCAGTCTAGGTTCGATGCATGAGATAAGGTGTTTAGGGCTGGTATACTGGCATGACCCAGGGGGATGGAAAGGGAATGAAGATGGGAGGGGGGTTCAGGATGGGGAACACACGTACACCCATGGCTGATTCATGTCAATGTATGGCAAAACCACTACAATATTGTAAAGTAATTAGCCTCCAATTAAAATAAATAACTTTAAAAATAAATAAATAAATGTGATTTTGCCCCTCCTACCATCTTGCTGGGGCTTCTCCTTTGCCCTTGGAAATGGGCTATCTCCTCAAAGTTGCTACAGCACCGCACAGCCGCTGCTCCAGCGCCTACCATCTCGCTGGGGCTTCTCTGCCCTTGGGCATGGAGTATCTCCTCACAGTTGCTCTAGCTCCGCACAACCATACTTCAGTTTAAAAAGATAATCCAGCATACAAATTTAGGGAATATGATAAATCTTATTTGATAAATTTGGTCTTCATTTCGTTTTAAAATATGTGTATTAGTCAAGCAATAAAGTGTTTGCTAGTCAAAAAAAAAAAAAAAAGAACTCTGTAGAGTCTTAGACTCTTTGGTCTAGTGGTTCCTGACTTGAGGGTCTCTGAAAGTCATAATGACATCACTGAGCTCTTTTCATAATTTTAAGAAATTCTAGTGAAAATTAAGCCTTTGGCTATGGTGAAATTGCCTAGTTCTATGGTTCGTCAACTGTATATTAAGGATTACAGGAGTGAGGGGGGCCTGCGGGGGCCTCAGTGAACTCATAGATAATCCTGAAGAAATTTCTATATTTCGGAAAACATAAGTACAGACATCAGGGAAATTTTTAGCTCAAGACAGTCCACAATTTCAATATTAAACTGTGCATTAAACATTTTTTTTTGATAACATCCTATGTGTGAAAGTAAGCTTTCTGTAAGTGCTACAGTAAAAAAGCAAGTGAGTGTCATGTGAAGATCAATGTGGAATAAGAAAGAATTTATCATTATCTATTAAAAATCTGTTTACAGATCTGATTTCAAGATTTGCTAAGGGGTACTGTGCTCAACAGGCACATAAACCTATAACTGTGGTTTTATGAGAATGAAATAAAAAATATTTTAAAAGTTTAGGTGTAGTTTTTTTCAAATGGCTACTAAGTGGACCTAAACACCCACTAAATTTTTTGGATCTAAGTTCTTAATAAACAGAATGGCTAGATAATTTTTTTTTTGGCCTTGGAAGATCATGAAAAAAAAAAAAAAATTGAGGCCCTGAGAGTGCCATGAATTGAGAATGTCTGATCATGTTTGGCTTTTGCACACAAAAAATTATTTATTGATTTCAGCAACAATCCTCAAATCAGTGCAACTTTGTGGTGTCATGTTTAGGGAAAAGGTTCAATTGGCAATACTATGGATGCTTCTAATAGAAAATAAATCATTAATGAACAAAAAGTTAATCATTAATAAATGTTCTTTCTTAGACTAAGCCTTTCCAAATGTAAGGAACTGGAGGAAAATATATTTAGAGGGTCCTTGGTGGGAGATGGACAGGAAACCCAGACCTTTGTCCAAGGGCCTGTTTCAACACAAGAGGAAACTAAGACCTGTCACGATTGAGTGACATGAGCACAGTCACCCGACTTTTAAGGAAGGACCAGGGTCACCATCTAGTTTCTTGTCCCTTTTCCAATATGCTTCATTTGCCAGGCTTCCTCCCTAAGACTATATGGAGTTTAGGGAGGGAGTTTTATCTTTTATTTAAATTTAGTTCTATTTTAATATATTTTTAAAAGTCTTTTTTGAATTTGTTATAATATTGCTTCTGTTTATGTTTTGGGTTTTTGGCCATGAGACATGTAGCTCCCCTACCAGAGATCGAACTTGCACCTCCCCCATTGGAAGGTGAAGTTTTAACTCCTGGACCTCCAAGGAACTTCCTAGGGAGGGATTTTTTGAATACATTGAAGTTTTGGTAGGTAAATGATCACTCTACCTGTACTCTGGTGAAGCGACTTCCCTCTTCATGCTAGGTGTTTTGGGCCTGGGATAATTCCTAGAGCCTATTTCAAAAATGCACACTAAATTGAATTACATAGTAACCATTAAACTTATAGATCATATTTCTTAATTTCAGAATATATTGATGATAACCAACCGAACAAGGAAGTTAGAAAAACCACTTAGTTTACAGAAGGAGAGAGTCAGTACTGGTTAATATGTCCACATTAAAAAATTGTGTGTTGAGGTGTGTTTGGTGATGGCTTTATTTTGCAGCATTTCTTGTGAAATGCTAGAGAGGCTAAAGCCCTAGGGAGCTATGTACATCCATTAAGCCAAAGCCTTCATCATTTTTTGTGTAGCTCATGTGTTAAGATTTGAGGATAGGAATATTTTGAATGTAATCCTAGATAAGAGAAACACCAGTCTTACATACCGAATCCAAGTCAGTGATCTGATGCTCTGAGTTAGTATCTGTAAGTCCCCTGAGCAGTAGTTTAAAAAAAACAAGAAATGAGAAAATGCAGAAAAATTCCTGCTTCTTGAACATTTTGTGCTCCACAGATGGTCCCCTGGCCAACATAATTTTCTCTCTTCTTGATGATATGGCTGGAAAATGTCTCAGCCAAATTAAGCTAATGGAGGTCAGTGTGTGGTATGTGGCATTAATTTGAAGAACAAGGAGATAGATGGAGGGAAGACAAGGTAATGATTTGTGACAGGGGCCCCCAAATTTGATTTCAACAATTCAATTACCCTTTTTAAAGTCCCCTGAAGTAATGTGCTGCAAAACCCTTACTTCTCTACCCATGCAGATGGGACAAAAAAACTCCTCTTAATCACAATCTATATTACCTCCTCTGGGACATGCTGTGGGGATTGTAAGACAGAAACAAAACGAACCCGGTATTTTAAAATAGAAGTGATCAGGCTGCAAAAAGCTGTTCTTACATGGCTGGAAGTACAGGAGATGGCAGGTCACGTGCAGAAAGGCCTTCCTGTGACTTCCTGCTGGGAACACTGGACCAATATTGCTAATGTAGCTCTTGGTACTAGATTCTCTCTGATGGCTCATTGGGTAAAATGTCCACTTGCAATGTAGGAGACACAGGAGACATGGGTTTGATCTTTGGGTCAGGAAGATCACCTGGAGAAGGAAATGGCAACCCACTCCAGTATTCTTGCCTCAAAAATCCCAAGGACAGAAGAGCCTGGTGGGTTATAGTCCATGGGGTCGCAAAGAGTTGGGTACAACTGAGCACATAAGCACATGGACATGGAGTTCTGGCACTGCAAGAGACTTGAGGACATTTCCATCTGTGACAGCCCAAAGATGCAAGACAAGTTTAAACTTCAGCCATGGCTTCCTAATGGGGAATCAGTGGAGATATATACTCTTCTCAAGGACACAAGTCCTACATTATGCTGTGAGATAAGTCAGACAGAGAAAGACAAATACTGTAGGACATCACTTACATGTGGAGTCTAAAAAGTACAACAAACTGGTGAATATAATGGAAAAGAAGGAGACCAAGGTACTAAGAACAAACTAGTGGTTACCAGTAGGGAGAGGGAAGTGGGGAAAGGCCACTACAGTGGTGGGAGATTAAGAGTTACAAATTATTAGGTATGAAATAAGCTGCAAGGATATATTTTTAACATGGGGAATATAGAAGATATTTTATAATAATCATATTTGTTTTAATTTTTATTTTAACTTTAGTTTATTTTACATTACTGTATTGGTTTTGCCAAACATTGACATGGATTCACCACGAGTATACAAGTGTTCCCGAACATGAATCCCCTCCCACCTCCCACCCCATACCATCTCTCTGGGTCCTCTTCTTGCACCAGTCCCAAGCATCCTGCATCCTGCATCGGACATCGACTGGTGATTCGTTTCTGACTTGATAGTATACATGTTTCAATGCCATTCTCCCATCTCATCCCACCCTCTCCCTCTCTCTCTCCCCCAGAGTCCAAAAGTTCACTCTATAGATCTGAGTCTCTTTTGTTGTCTCGCATACAGGGTCATCATCCCCATCTTTCTAAATTCCATATATATGCGTTAGTATACTGTATTGGTGTTTTTCTTTCTGGCTTACTTCACTCTGTATAATCGGCTCCAGTTCCATCCATCTCCTTAGAACTGATTCAAATGTATTCTTTTTAATGGCTGAGTAATACTCCATTGTGTATATGTACCACAGCTTTCTTATCCATTCATCTGCTGATGGACATCTAGGTTGTTTCCATGTTCTGGCTATTATAAACAGTGCTGCGATGAACATTGGGGTACATGTGTCTCTTTCTATTCTGGTTTCCTCGGTGTGTATGCCCAGCAGTGGGATTGCTGGGTCATAAGGCAATTCTATTTGCAATTTTTTAAGGAATCTCCACACTGTTCTCCATAGTGGCTGTACTAGTTTGCATTCCCACCAACAGTGTAAGAGGGTTCCCTTTTCTCCACACCCTCTCCAGCATTTATTGCTTGCAGACTTCTGGATCGCAGCCATTCTGACTGGTGTGAAGTGGTACCTCATAATCATAATGGAGATAATAATCATAAATGGAGAATAATCTTTAAAATTTGTGAATCACTGTATTGTACACCTGTACTTTATGTAACATTCTAAAGTAACTATACATCAATTAAAAATTTTTTGTAATTAAAAATTCTTTTTTAATTTAAAATAAAAAAAAAAAGAAAACTAGAAAAAGGTTTGAATCCTGGTTCCATGACCTTCTAACTCCTTAACCTTGGCAGCCTGGTTAACTTACCTAAACCTCAATTTTTCATGTACAAAAAAATAGAGATAATAGTTAAGATTTATTACATAGGATCCTTAGAAGGAATAAGTGGGATAATTTATATAAAGCATTTGTAAACAAACTGCACTTATAAAGGTCAAAGTTAATCTACTATGGATACCAGAAAAAAATTTTTAAAGGAAAGCACAATGAGTTCATATATTTATTTATTTATTTTATTAAGTGTAAAAGCACTTCAAAGTCTGAGTTTTTAGTCACCATTTGGGCACTTCTTTTCAAAACTAACATATGTCATTGCTCACCTTAAAAAGGAGCAAGGGTCATATGCTTAATCTTGGCATTATGTGTCTTTACCCACAGAAGTAAAACCCACTTGTGAATCAACGATCTTTCGAAAGTGCCAAATGAGAAAAGCACCACAAAGAAAACCAGAGTGGCCCATTAGAAAAGAGGAGTCCTTTCCCTTTTAATATGTCTTTCAGTATCTGAAACAGAATATCCACAGAGGGATTTCAGAATATTTTAGGGATACACAGCCTTTGCAAAGCTCTGTAGCTACAATAACACACAGGACTGCAAAACCATCATGCTATCCTACATATTCATGGAATTAATAAAAGCGGCTGGGAGGATTTGAATGAGCAAAGACTAGCTACTAGTCTGTGACTGGCATAGAATATGGGCTCAATTGTTGGAAACTATGATGATGGTGAAAACAACAACAGATAACTGTAAGGAGGAACCACATCATAGGAAAGCACCAAAAAATTTGGGGACATACTGAGTGTCAGAACATGGATATTCAAAAACGTGCTCCTCTTACTCCAAGTATTTCAATCAGGAGGTGATATTTACCTAACTATGCATCCCAAAGTCCCAGACTTGCATTGTGAAATAGAGGTAATGCTCCAAAATAGTTAACAGCCTGATCACTTTCTGTGGTACCTCTAGGTTGAAAATGCAAAGGCACATGTGCAACTGTTGACAGTGACATTGACTACTTCAACAAATTATCATCGAGCATCTACTCTTTTACGTGTACTAAGTCACCTAAACTGAGTAAGAACTAGAAACAGCTTTCTAGCAATTGTCAGTCTGGCAAGGGATTCAGACACAGAAACTAACAATTCAGAAATGTAATGGGGTCTGGATTAAAGAATAAGTAAATATAGAACCATATACAGAAGCTAGACACAGAAGGCATACAGTGGCCAGCCCTGGAGCTTAGACAGTGAGCTGAGGGGATCCTTATCACTTTGACTGTTGCCTACTTGTCAAGTATAGACTAAATTACAGTAGACACTTTTTTGGGACATCTCTGAAGGAATAAAGAATTACATCCAAGGACAGGAAATTTTATTCTTTGAGTTAAAATGGAAAGCATTTTTTGAGGAGTAAAGTAGGACTTTTTGATTAACAGGTATACAATACTATACATAGAATAAACAACAAGGACTTACTGTATCTTGTATTTAATATCTTGTAACAACCTATAGTGAAAAAGAAACTGGAAAAAGCAAAGTGATATCTGTATCACTCTGCTGTACACCTGAAATTAACACAAGATGGTAAATCAACTACACTTCAGTGATAAGTTTTAAAAAATCATGTTTCCAATGTATGAGAGGCTATATTTGGAGGATCATTTTTTTTTTTAGAGCATTTGTATTTCAGGCAAATATGACCACCTGGTTATCAGAACATTGCACAAACAAAAGTATCACCTTGTCTTTCTGAAAACCTAATAATATGTGTTAGAAAGTTTGCATGACATTTTATAGACAACTTTCATTTCTATGTACTGGGCAAATGGATCAAGTTACTTCTGAATAAAAGGATATATATCCTTTGCATAGATAAATCTACATATTGGATGCAATATTCCCCTTGGTCAGAGGTCACTTTCTTTTCCAGATGAGAGAATATCCAAATCTTGCCACACCTATAATTTTCCTTTTATGTTCTTAGAACTTTCTGAGCCCAGTTCTATAAATTACATTGTCATTTTGGTGGTCTCTTGGGTAGGGAAATCCAACTTTATACATCTGTGCTGTTTGGATCCCCAAGGCAGGGTGCCTCCCGCCTCGTGTCCTGCCTCTGGACCCACACATGCCAGGCCCACGGACGGGCCCACACTTTGGTGGGCAGTCTTGCCCGCGGAATCGGTGAGCTGATGATGAATGGCTGTGAAGGCTTTGTGATTGCTCAGGCTCCTTTGTGGGACCGGACAATGGAGGAGGACACAAGTCTGGCTCAGGAGAGCAACGGATAAAACTGCTGGGCAGGATGGCGGGCTCCTGCCGACACAACCACTTGTTGACATTGAAAGGATTTCACAACAAGTGAGCAGAAACAGAAACGATTCTGTTCGTCAGGGCTATTAGTTGCAACGTGTGGCACCGGAGCGGTCACTCCCGATGTGTTTCCTCCCTAATGAGCTCTGAATGCCCATTAAACTGGGCTGCTATAGGCCCAGAGCCATCCGGACAATGGCATGCATGAATGCCTTCCCCATTTGCTATTGGCTGGCCCAAGGAAGAAACGACTGGTATCACTCAGATTTAAGCAGAGTTGACAGTACAGTTAAATGATCATTAATTAGAGGTTGTGGGCGGATAAAGACTCAGAGCCATTTCTAATGACAAGATAGGTTAGCGTGACTCACTTGGAAGCATAACCTGTCTGGTCCTGCCCTATTTCTTGGAGTATGTGGAGGGTGTCCGTGGGATTTTAGACAGGGTGATATATATCTGTATAAAAACATGTTGCAAAGGACAAACATAAAGCTTCATAAGACATAGGAAGTTTTAAAATGATGAGTAATACCTCACAGAGTGGTGAGGACTGAACTCAGTTGTACACGTGAAAAGAACTTCACCTGGGATGTAGGAGCGGGTGGAAAGTGCAAAAGGCTTTGTGTTAGAAAACCAGGTTCGAACCCTGGCCCTTCAATGTTATGTGCTGAGTGATCTCGAGCAACTTTTAAAACTCAGAAATCTCCATTTATTATCTGTAAAATGGGAATAGCCATTGATCAGGAGAAAGAAGTGAAGTGTTCAGGGCCTCTTGATGCCTAGACTTCCAAGTGGCCCATCATTACTTCCTCTGCCTCGTATTGGCCAATGTAAGCCTCAACGCCAGCCCAGATTCACGAGGTGTGAGAAGAGGGATAGAATAGACTCCACTTCTTGATGGCAGTGTCTCAGTGCAAAGAAGTATGGATAGGGAAATAATTATGACCATTTTTGCTAAACTGCCAAACTGTCCATTATAATCCCAAACTGAGCTCATTAATTTCCAAATAAAACTTTTCTCACCTCCACTTTCCCCAATTTAGTTAAAGCCATCAAGGTTTACTCAAAATCCTTCAGGTCACTCTGGGATATGCCAGGCTAACATTTAGAGAGTGGTTGTTATTTCATCTATTTTCTTAATAAATCTTTTCTTCAATGCTCATATCATCTCCATCCCAACAGACTCAATATTAATATCGATCCTTCCCATTTTGGTCTGGACTATTCTGATAACCCAACTAATCTCTCTGTCTCTGGTGTTTTCTTTTGTATTAGTTTTCTATTGACATGTAATAAATTACCAACATTTTGGAATTCTAAAACAATACTATTATTATCTCAGTTTCTGGAGGTCAGAAGTCTAGGTACAAGCTGGCTGGATTATCAATTGGCAAGGCTGAAGTCAAGAGGTTGACTGGATTACATTCCTTTCTGGGGCTCAGAGTTCTTTACCGAGATCATGGGACTGTTGGCAGAATTCAACACCTCCCAGTTGTAGGACTGAGGTCTCTGCTTCTTATTGGCCATCAACTGGGGGGCCACTCTTGGTGCCAGAGTCACCTACTGTTCCTGTCACAAAGCCCCCTTCAGAAACATAAGAGTTGCTTTCTTTTAGGTCAGTAGGAGCATATCTCACTGATTTTCATCCTTCCTCTGGCCCAGTACGCCAAGATAGACTCTTATATACTGTACAACTTGATCGCAGGAGTGACTCACCATCATAACCAAAGGAGTGGCTAACCCATCATATTCACAGGTTCCTCCCACACCCAAGAGCAGATTATTATACAACACATGCAAATGAGGGAGTGGGAATCTTAGGGCCCATTAGATACTGTCTAGTACATCTTTCTCCAACCCATTTTCCAAAAACAGCTATCTCTTAAGAATACGAATTGGATTTCTTGGCTTTTAATCTTTTTATAGATTCCTATTGCCTATAAGATAAACACCTTCTGGAGAGACTGAACCTTATCCTTAAAAATCTTTCTCACATAAGCCACAACACAGGGAAAAGGCTTTCAGATTGAGGTATATCATATCAATTCAGAGAGGTGGCTAGGCTGGCAGACAAATGGCAGATATATAAATGATTTGGGCTCAAAACACACTATCTGTTCAATTTGGAGGCTTTAGTTAATCATGGGCTCTATAGATACTGAAAAACTATCAGAAAAAAGATTTTGTAAGACAAATGGGTTTTTATTCCCTTTAAGATTCTGGAGAATAAAAGAAGCACATTACATAAAAACATAAGTTTGTATTTATTAAAAATAAATAAATAATGATTGCAATAATTTCTAAAATGAGTGGAGTTATAGATATTTAACACAATTAAAGTTTGTTGACAATACTGAATCCCACTTAATCAATAGCTCACATATATTTTGTAACCACTCTATACCAGGCACTGTGTCTAACTTATATGCATCATTTCATTTAATCTTTTTGATGGTCAAATGCAGTAGGTATGATTAACCCCATGTTTTGGATGATGAAACTGAGGTAGAAGGAAGTTAGGTAGATCAAAGCTAAAATGTGGCCAAAGACTATACACAAATATATCTGTATAAATGAGAACTTTCATTTCTGGCAACATGGTAGACAGATCCAGTACAAAGCCCTTTCCTGGTCTAAACACACACTTTTTAGATAAAATATAACACCATTTAGTTAAACATACATGAGTTCAAAATAAGTGAAACTCCTAGATACCAGAATGAACAGTCAGAATGAAGACTGAACTGATGAATAAGATAGCAGTTCAGATGCATATCCCAATAGCTAGGAATTAGGGTTTCTGTTCCTATAGGGAAAAAACACAGAGAGGATATGGCCTCGGGCCTGCCTTAATGTGCCATTGGAGCTGGAGCACATGCCTAAGATTTTTACCCTGGTGGGGCTGCCTCACCATGCAAGAATCCCACCCACAAAGTCAAGAGAGCAGCAAGAATGTTGGTCTTGCCTTGGGGCTCTAGGCAGGGCAAAAAGTCACCATTTTCCCCAGGAATATCAGATATTGCAGAAGCTTGAAACAGCTGCAGGTATGGTCTTGGAATGTACATAGCACTGGTAATCTAAGCAAAGAAATGCATGTAAGAATCTGTCTTAGATAGAAACCAGAAACACGTGAACCTATTGCATGCAATGTGGAATCACTTCTACTTTGGCATGTGAGCTATTTCTTTTTTTATCTGTATAAGAAAGAAAATATAGATAAAGATGAACTCACAGTCAAAAATTACAAATTACATAAGGGAAGATCCCCTATAAAGGAGAATCAAGAAAGGATTAGCACCTCCATAATTTCAGATATTATTATGTCTGAAGGAGATTATAAAACAGGAAATAAAATTCTTTGTTTTCAAATGCTTGGGACTGGTGCAAGGAGAGGACCCAGAGGGATGGCATGGGGTGGGAGGTGGGAGGGGATTCATGTTTGGGAACGCTTGTACACTCGTGGTGAATTCATGTCAATGTTTGGCAAAACCAATACAGTAATGTAAAGTAAACTAAAGTTAA
>SJYQ01104756.1:1156401-1172089 GCA_006410935.1 Redunca redunca
TCAGCAGTTCACATTTTCTTTTCTTTTTCTTTAAATAGTCTTTAAAACCATGATTAGTGATTGTTCTAGCTGTAGAATAAAAATGTTTTCCATTTTTGTTAAAACATTCAAATAAGGTGGAAGATATTCAATTGTAAAGGTTTGCATTGTTCAAATAAAATTTTGCATTTTATACTTTAGAGAAAGATGAATTTAAATGGCTGGAGGAGAAAGCCATTTGTAGGAGAGTGTGTAGAGAGAGGAAACCAGGCTTAGGAATCAGAAGAGCTGGCTTTTAATCTGGTCGTTCTCAAAGTGGGGGTCTTTGGAGCAGTAGCGGCATCAGCAACACCTGGGAATTTGTGAGAACCGCCAGTTCTCAGGCCCCACTCAGACCTGCAGAGTCACACATTCTGGAGTTAGGGCCCAGTGATCAAATTCTCCATGTAACTCTCAAGTATCTGAACTCTCACTTTCTACTTATATCCCTTGGGCAAGTCAGCTACCTTCTTTGACCCCCAGTTTCTTTGTGTATTTGCCTCCCTGAATGAAAAAAAGAAAAGAGACTTGGATATAAAGATATGTTATCAACTACAAAGCATGATATTGATATTATGAATCCAGGACAATCCAGAATCAGTGCTGTTGAGGACAGAAAGCTTGGACCTCACTTTAAAATATATCCTTGACTGTTTCTACGAATCCCAAAGCAGAGATGTCCACCCCGGCGGCAAGTTGCTCAGGCCATTTATCAATCAGATACAGGGTTTGTGGAAATGACTCTGTGTTTACCAGGGTAAGCAAGAAAACTTGCAAACCATGCAAAAACGGAACCCCAAAACATTTAATGAGTGCATCCTGGCATAATCGTAACCCAATGGACCTGGTCCTTGTTGATAACAAATTGTACCCTGAACTTCAGTCTCACCGATAAATTCTAAGAACTAAAAACACGCTGTGGAAATGGCATTTGGTTCTGATAGGTCACATATCACCTCACAAAATAAGAATGAAATCTTTATATTAATATCTAAAGTAATACTTTCTAAACTAATCTCTTACTTTCTTCTTTGTTATGAAGATGTCCTACTGCCAAATGCTCTCAGAATAACACAAGTTGTAGAATCTCTGCTAGATTTCTCAATAGTCATTGGATCATTTTTTGATTATGACTATAAAATAATCTGGAGGTCTTTCTGTATCCTAATCAAGGTTCCAATGTGATATTATGAGTATCTGGCCCTCCCCCACCCAAAGATGGTGGTGGTGGTGTTCAGTCGCTCAGTCGTGTCCGACTCTTTGCTACCCCATAGACTGCAGCACGCCAGGCTTCCCTGTCCTTCCATCTTGCAGAGCTTCCTCAAACTTATGTCCATTGAATCAGTGATGCCATCCAACCATCTCATCGTCTGTCATCCCCTTCTTCCCCTGCCTTCAATCCTTCCCAGCATTAGGGTCTCTTTTAATGACTCAGTTCTTTGCATCAGGTGGCCAAAGTATTGGAGTTTCAGTTTCAACATCAGCCCTTCCAGTGAATATTCAGGATTGATTTTCTTTAGGATTGACTAGTTTGATTTCCTTACAGTCCAAAGGACTCTCAAGAGTCTTCCCCAACATCACAGTTCAAAAGCATCAATTCTTCAGCCCAAAGTACAGCTTAGCAAAGCCTCTGTTTACTGGAAGTTTATTACCTTTATCTCATAAAGTCAAAAGAGCATCTTAGACAGTTGTATGGGTGCCAAAGTAAAATCAGTGTAGATGTTATTTTTATTTAGAGCATATGAAGAAGTTTGTAATCTATTCACAGCTGATTCTGGTCTTGGTACCCATCTGTAAAGGTAGAATCATATTACTCACCTCCCAGAATTATATGGATAGTTTAATGAGATAATAAGATGTTTAGATAATGTAAAAAAACTTAATGTAGTGGTGGGCACATGGTTTAGTGCTCACTGAAAACATATGTTTATCTCCAAAATTAGTTCAAAGACCCATACTTGCTTTGGGGAACAAATAAGGGCCTCCTCCCCAGTTCTACCCATAGCATTTGAGTCTTCTTGGTAAATATGACTGAATTCACTTGTGGAAATTGTGAAAATCAGGACAGGTTTCATAGAAACAATTGCTTTTTTGTCTAGCTATCCAGGTAGGTAGCAACACGAACAGGACTTCAGTCATGGGATGCTCTGGACTTGGAATTTGGGTTATAAAAGAACATTTGTGAAACAATGGATCAATATGTGAACATATCACTGCCCCTGCTGATAAGGAGAGTCAAACAGAGCAGATTTTCACTGCCAAAATGGGGTGTTGATAAAGCTGTCCTTCACCTCCTGAGGACATTTAAATTTGGGGTGATAAGCTGCCTGCTATAGGCCATATGTCATACTGACCTCCAGAAAGCCCAGCTGTGCCGTCAGACTGTGGGCATGGTGACCTGCCTGCCCCAGCCTCGGCCCTGACCCCTAACACCAGCAAGCATTATTAATAAAGATAGTCACGAGACATTGAGCATCCATCCTTTGCCAGCAACGTTCTCTCGTTAACTCGCGAGATTTCACTGTGTGGAGCTGTTGGCTAACAGGCTGGGAATTCAATAATACACATGATGAAACCAGTCCCTTCCCTCACTGAGTTCCCCATTAGGTTCTTTACATTCCTATTATAGTATTCACTACAGGCAAGATGTTTTTATCCGCATTTCACAGATTAGAATAGTGAGGTTCAGAATCCAGATTTGCCTAACTCTGAGCTCCATCTTGTTTTCAAAATGCCATTCAATCTCCAACTATTTTAGTGTTTACACTAAAATATTGTCATGAGAATTACAAACCCTAAATACTCTTTCAATTGAGTGGTTACTGACCCAGAATTACTCTTTGCACTTAATTTTGCTTAATATATATTTCCAGATTTAAATGATGGCTGCCATCCATGTACAGGTTACTTATTCTTTATTATATTGATCATTTGCTTATATTTTCTTTTATTTTTTACCCCAATGTCTGTATATTTATTTACACATTGTTATGAAACTTTGGTGTTCTAAAATGTTGCATTTGGGGTATAAATCTATCATGGTAAATAGCTAGTGTTTTCAGAACTCCAAAGGCTTAGAAGGAGTTCTTGCCTGGGGACATCATGCCAGTGCAGTTAACATGTACATAGTACATGTCTGTCTCTCTCACTTTAACTACAAAAACTGGGAGGACAGGTACCATGATTATTCAACTTGTTTATCTCTAGTAGCTATACACACATAAAGGGCATATAGTGATTAATAAATATTGTGAAGAATGAATGAATAAGTGAATGAAACTGTCTATTGAGAGGTGTGACTATAAAGAGAACATAATGCCCTGTAGCTCATTATAAGGTTCTATCATTAACTCAATGGCATGAGTGCCAATAGCAGTTAAAGCTGGTCCTAGATAATATGTGGACCTTTCGTATACTTTGTAATTTACCTGTCTCCCTGAGCATTAGATCCCTTTAAGTACCTAGAACTATAAGAACACCAGATTTCATAAGCTATGCCTTATAAAGGCAGAACACTAGATTTCCTAAGTTATGAATTTCAGGAAACCAATGTATCTAATACTTTACATTTCTGTGATTTGTACACATTCCTGAAGATACAGCCCTGAAATTGTTTATAAAAGTCTCAGCTTATATCTGCTATCCTGGGGATAATTATTAATAGTTCCTTCTTTCATTCTCAAAAGTGTACTATTTTGATAATTAAGAAATACTGACATGAGAAAGACAAATACCATATGATAGCACTTTTAATTGAGATCTAAAATAGGACACAAATGAACTGATCCTGTGAAACAGAAACAGACTCACAGATACAGAGAACAGACTTGTGGTTGCCAAGGAGAGAGTAAGGAGGAATGGACTGGGAATTTGAGATTAGTAGACTGGTGCCCCACTCCAGTGCTCTTGCCTGGAAAATCCCATGGATGGAGGAGCCTGGTTGGCTGCAGTCCATGGGGTCACTAAGTTGGACATGACTGAGCAACTTCAGTTTCACCTTTCTCTTTTATGCATTGGAGAAGGAAATGGCAACCCACTCCAGTGTTCTTGCCTGGAGAATCCCAGGGACGGGGGAGCCTGTTGGGCTGCTGTCTATGGGGTTGCACAGAGTCGGACACGACTGAAGTGACTTAGCGATAGCAATAGACACAAACTATTATATGTAGAATGGATAAACAACAAGGTCTCACTATATATCACAAGGAACTATATTTAATATGCTGTGATAAACTATACTAGAAAAGAATATGGAAAATAATGTCTCTGTGTGTGTATATATATATATAATTGAATTACTTTGTTATATAACAGAAATTAACACAACATTGTAAATTAACNGTGTGTGTATATATATATATATATAATTGAATTACTTTGTTATATAACAGAAATTAACACAACATTGTAAATTAACTACATTTCAATAAAATGAATTTTCATAAAAGATAAGCTGACATGGATGCAACTTGCTGGACTCCTTTGTTGCCACTGGAACTGAGGGCAGCAGTGTAGTTATGGTTGAGCTCATAAGGGCATTGCGTTCTAACAGTCTGGATCTTAATTCCATCCCCTTAATTTGCTAGCTGTTCAATATTGGGAATGTTCCTTAAGCTATTTAAATGTCATTAGCAATTTCTGGTATCAAAGCAGGCTTGATGAGAACATCTACCTCATTGCTCATTGTGGTAATTAAATGATACAGTCCATGAGGAGATGCATATGGCCTGGTGTGTGAGCACCACTCAGTAAATATTGGTTATCGGCTACGAATATAGTTTCCTTTGCCATTTTTTGAGCCACTGAGGTACAGCCCAGCCACTACATGTGGTTGTTATGTCTGGCCTTGAGCCTGAAGGAAGAGCCTAGAACAGAGACTGTGGCGGCAGAGAGAAGTGTGGAGGTTACTGGCTGATAAGTAATGAGGAATTGTGATCTGACAGATCTGGATAACTTGTCAGAGAATAAAATCAATGGTCATATCCCTCCCTACCCCCAGTCAGCTGTATGCTCCATGAGGGCAGGGACCACTATCTGACCTTTCCATTATTTGTATAAATTGTATTCCCAGCATGTAGCCCAAAGCATGGAATGCAGAAGACAATGAACAAACATTAGTTGAAAGATAAATAAATTGAGCTGAGGGGAATGACCCCCTACACGAATGTGTATATGCACATACATGGAGTCACCATTTCTGACCTTTTACCTGCAAGCCAAACACTACCCTTCATGATAGGTAGAGGGGGCAATAGATTTTGCCAGCTCAATCTCAACTTGCCCTTTGGCCTTACTATCAGCTAAGCATCTTTGGTGGTACAACCTGGGTTATTTCTGCTTCTGGGGAAATCAGCCATTGGATATCTCACTCAATTATCAACTGGGGAGACCCCAGAGCTCTAGGGGCCTGGGAAGAAGGAGTGGCAGGCAAGGATGAAAGACACAGAAGAGCCATTTCTTGTTTTGGGGAAACACATTATATATATAAAACTATCCTTCATATAGCACCTATTCGGAACTGGGCACTGCACCATGCTCTGGAGACACAGATGTGAGTAAGAAAAGCTAAAAAGCTGAGTTCAAGGGACAGACAGAGCATATTTCTGGGATAAAGTGAAAAGTGCAATAAAAGAAGTCCATATAAGACATAGCAGGAACACTGAAGAGAGGGTGACTAATCCTGCTTGTGAGTACTGTGGAGGCCCTCACGGAGGAGGGGGCATGGAGTTGGGGCTTCGGGAGTGAGTCTGGGGGATGAATCGGGAGAAAGAACATATGCATAAGTTCATCATTTCCAGAAGGATATGATGGACAATCAGTGTGGGAAACAATCAAGCACATTCTAGAGGTGAGAATATTTGAATCACCAGAGCAAGAATGAGAGAGAGAAGGAGTCCTAGCAGCTTAAAATATCAGTTGTTTGACTTAAGGCACATAATTTCATTTCTCCAAGCTTCAGTTTTCTCATCAGTAAAATGAGGATAATAAAAATATCAACATCATGGGTCCTTTGTGAAAATTAAAAAGATAAATAACAGCTATNTTAGAAGAAACCTAGATAAGAAACCTAGAAGGTAACAGTAGAATGTTCATGGATTGACAGAGGGAATGGATAAAGGTTTTTCAGCATAGTATTGTATCTCAAAACCTTTAGCTAATATAAATGCTCCAGAAGTCTGTTGTTATTGTTTAGTCCCTAAGTCGTATCCAACTCTTTTTGACCCCAGGGACTGCAGCATGCCAAGCTTCCCTGTCCTTCACTATTTTCAGGAGCTTGCTCAAACTCATGTCCATTGATTCAGTGATGCCATACAACCATCTTGTCCTCTGTCATACCCTTCTCTTCATGCCTTCAATCTTTCCCAACCAGGGTCTTTTCCAATGAGTCAGTTATTCTCATCAGGCAGCCAAAGTATTGGAGCTTCAGCTTCAGCATCAGTCCTTCCAATGAATATTCAGAATTGACTTCCTTTAGGATTGAATGGTTTGATCTCCTTGCAGTCCAAGGGACTCTGAAGAGTCTTCTTTAGCACCGCAGTCCGAAGGCATCAATTCTTTAGTAATCACTCTTTTTTATGATTCAACTCTCACATCCATACATGACTACCAGAAAAACCATAGCTTTGACTATAAGGATCTTTGTCAGCAATGTGATGTCTCTGCTTTTTAATACCCTGGCCCGGTTTGTCATAGTTTTTCTTCCAAGGAGCAAGCTTCTTTTATTTCCTGGCTGCAGTCGCCATCTGCAGTGATTTTAGAGCCCGAGAAAATAAAGTTTGTCACTATTTCCATTGTTTCTCATACTATTTGCCATGAAGTGATGGGACTGGATGCCATGATCTTTTTTTTGAATGTTTTTTGAATGTTGACTTTTAAGCCAGGTTTTTCATTCTCTACTTTCACCTTCATCAAGAGGCTCTTTAGTTACTCTGTACTTCCTGCCCTTAGGGTGGTATTATCTGCATATCTGAGGTTATTGATATTTCTCCTGGCAATCTTGATTCCAACTTGTGCTTCATCCAGCCCAGCATTTCACATGATGTACTTTGCATATAAGTTAAATAATCAGGGTGATGATATACAGCCTTGATATATTCCTTTCCCAATTTGGAACCAGTCTATTGTTCCATGTCTGGTTCTAACTGTTGCTTCTTGACCTGCATACAGGTTTTGCAGAAGGCAGGTAAGGTGGTCTGGTATTCCCATCTCTTTAACAATTTTCCAGTTTGTTGTGATCCACAGTCAAAGGCTTTGGCATAGTCAATAAAGCAGAAGTAGATGTTTTTCTGGAACTGTCTTGCTTTTTTGATGACCCAACAGATGTTGGCAATTTGATCTCTGGTTCCTCTGCCTTTTCTAAATCTAGCTTGAACATCTGGAAATTCATGGTTCAAGTACTGTTGAAGCCTAGCTTGAAGGATTTTGTGCAGTACCTTGCAAGTGTGTGAAATGAATGCAATTGTGCGGTAGTTTGAACATTCTTTGCTATTGCACTTCTTTGGGGTTGGAATGAAAATTGACCTTTTCCAGTCCTGTGGCTACTGCTGGGTTTTCCAAATCTGCTGGCATATAGAGTGCAGCACTTTAACAGCATCACCTATCAGGATTTGAAATAGCTCAGCTGGGATTCCATCACCTCCACTAGCTTTGTTCATAATGATGCTTCCTAAGGCCCACTTGACTTCATACTCCAGGATGTCTGGTTCTAGGTGATTGATCACACCACTGTGGTTATCTGGGTTATGAAGATCTTTTTTGTATAGTTCTTTTATGTATTCTTACCACCTCTTCTTACTATCTTCTGCTTCTGTTAGGTTCATACTGTTTCTGTCCTTTATTGTGCTCATCTTTGTCTGAAATGCTCCCTTGGTATCTGTAGTTTTCTTGAAGAGATCTCTAGTCTTTCCCATTCTATTGTTTTTCTCTATTTCTTTGCATTGATTGCTGAGGAAGGCTTTCTTATCTCTCTTTGCTATTCTTTGGAACTCTGTATTCAGATGGGTATACCTTTTTTTTTCTCCTTTGCCTTTTGCTTGTCTTCTTTTCACAGCTATTTGTAAAGCCTTCTCAGACAACCATTTTGCCTTTTGCATTTCTTTTTCTTGGGGATGGTTTTGATCACCACCTCCTGTACAGTGTCACGAACTTCCATCCATAGTTCTTCAGGCACTCTGTCTATCAGATCTAATCCCTTGACTCTATTCCTTATTTCTACTATATAATAATAAGGGATTTGATTTAGGTAATACCTAAATGGCCTACTGTTTTTCCCTACTTTCTTCAATTTAAGTCTGAATTTGGCAATAAGGAGTACATGATCTGAGCCATAGTCAGCTCCCAATCTTGTTTTAGCTGACTGTGTAGAGCTTCTCCATGTTCAGCTACAAAGAATATAATCAGTCTGATTTCAGTATTAGATTTCCCTGGTGGCTCAGACAGTATGGAGTCTGCCTACAAGGCAGGAGACCCAGGTTCTATCCTTGGGTTGGGAAGATCCCCTGTAGAAGGAAATGGCAAACCACTCCAATATTATTGCCTGGAAAATCCCATGGACGAAGGAGCCTGGTGGGCTGCAGTCCATGGGGTAGCAAAGAGTTGGACACAACTGAGTGACTTCACTTTCACTTTCTTTCAGTATTGACCATCTGGTGATTCCATGTGGAGAGTCATCTCTTGTGTTGTTGGAAGAGGGTGTTTGTTATGACCAGTGTGCTCTCTTGGCAAAACTCTGTTAGTTTTTGCCCTGCTTCATTTTGTACTCCAAGGCCAAATTTGCCTGTTGCTCCAGGTATCTCTTGACTTCCTACTTTTGCATTCCAGTCTCCTATGATGAAAAGGACATGTGTTCTTTTCTTTTCTTTTCTTTTTTTTTTGGTATTAGCTTTAGAAGGTCTTGTAGGTCTTCATAGAACCGTTCAACTTCAGCTTCTTTGGCATTAGTGGTTGGGGCATAGACCTGGATTGCTGTGATATTGAATGGTTGCATTGGAAATGAACAGAAATCATTCAGTTGCTTTTGAGAAATGAAGTTCCAGGTACTGTATTTTGGAGTCTTTTGTTGACTGTGAGGGCTACTCCATTTCTTCTAAGGTATTCTTGCCTACAGTAGTAGATATAATGGTCATCTGAATTAAATTTGCCCATTCCTGTCCATTTTAGTTCACTAATTCCTAAATGTCAATGTTCACTCTTGCCATCTCCTGTTTGACCACTTCCAGTTTGCCTTGATTCATGGACCTAATATTCCAGGTTCCTATGCAATATTGCTTTTTACAGCATTGGACTACTTTCACCACCCGACACATCCACAACTGGGCATTGTTTCTGCTTTGGCTCATCCCTTCTGTAGCTATTTCTCCACTCTTCTCCAGTAGCATATTGGACACCTATGGACATGGAGGGTTCATCGTTCAGTGTTATATCTTTTTGTCTTTTCATACTGTTCAGAAGTTAGTGGATTAAATACTTTGTGCTGTGATTCATATTGTGAACTTCTGGGGAAACCAAATCTGGCCAAAAAAACTTATGTCAGTTAAAGTGGGTAGAGGCTCAGATTTCTTTAAACCCTGCTTTCAAATAATTTCCAAGAAGCTCTATCTGTAATAGAATGGAATTTTTAAAATGTAGTCTATCAAAATAATGCAGATAGAAATACATCAGCTTCTACCATCTTTAGTCAGAGATCATAACTGATTAGTCTTCAAGGAAGTTTCAAAAATAATATACTCTTAATTATGCAAATGAAAGTTTAAATTTAATTTCAGAAATGGCTGAGGATGGTTCTTTACCATTGAGGGAAGACAAATTCACCTACAAGAAAGAATGAGAGTTGACATGGTCCTGGTCAGCCAGCTGAATGAAAATCTTCTTTTTGGAATGTTGCAGTCATGTCTCAGGAAGAACATCATTCAAAGAAATGTATCACTGGAGCTTTCATAAAATCTAAGAACACTGAGCTACATCCAGTAAGGAATGTCCTTAGTCTGCAGGACTTCTGTGCCATGTGGCCAGATCAGCATGTAGGGAGGAGGGAATGTTGGCTTAGGGATCTGACTCAGTGGGCCAGTGTTGGCAGGCTGCCCCAGCAAACATGCTGCCATTTCCCATGGACCCAACAGGAATTGAGATCCTTAAGTATTTCTGGAGTGTGAAATCTGATTCAAATGCCCCAAGTGTTCAACAATTGCTGCCTCCAAGGGTTTGAGATTTGACACTTACTGGAGGAAAAGATAAGCCCCTCTAGTTATTCTGACTTTAATATCCTCATGACTATGTTTTGTAGCCCAAGACATCTGTATTTCAACTCTGTAGGAAACTAATAACACAAGCATTTTAACATTTGTATAGGGAGATTTAAATGGAAATTACCTTACCTAACAGAGGTGTGATATATTTCTGGGTTTTTGAGAACATGTGAACTGGCCATTAAAGGTGTAGTTTCAAAATGAAGTGGACAAGTGAGGAAATTTTAGAAAATTTTTAGTTTGAACAAACCATCTAGTTGATATATTCTGGGTGTTTGGTTATCTAAAAATTGCCTTAATCCTTTACTTCATTTTGTGTTTCTACACACAGCCCTCATGTCTGCTCAAGGTGGCCATGGTATTATATATAAAAATTATTGCTATTTTTTCCTGTGAAATTCTGTGAAAGGAGCAAAATATGGGTCAGGCTAGAGGAAGAGCCACAACCATAGCTTGAAATGCTTGGAATTCTCAAGGGGCCAAGCCAATAGGGTAGAGACAATTTTGCTTTTCCACTCTGCCAGGTCTTCCTTCTGTTTGTTTGTGACCACTCACTCCTTGTTAAAAAGGAACAGGCAGTGTGACTTGTGGAGGGTCAACAATAGATGCATTTCAGAATTCGTAAGAAAGCAGAACCAGCATGCCTGGCGTGCAGGGTACTGGGCTTTCTGCATCCATCAAAGCATTTTTGTTTCCTTTGAGACCTGGGAGGGCAATTTAGGGCAAGGTTGCAACCACTATTTTTACTCATTCATTCATTCAGTCACTTATTCAACAAATATTTTTATTGAGCACCTATTATGTGCCAAGTCCTATGCAGCTTCTGGGAATTGAGGAGTAAACCTCTGCGTTTGTGTGTGTATGTGTGTGTGTGTGCATGTGTTGTAGAAAATATTGGATGGTAATCAGTTCCATGAAAAGAAGTAAATCAGAAAAGGGAGATAGAGAATATGAGTAGAGGGTTGTTCTTAGTAGGACTGTGAGGAACATCCTCCACAATTGAGGAAAAACCTGGAGTATATAGAAGGGCCAGCTGTGTGGCTATCTTAGAGATGCATGTTCCAGGAAGGGGAAGCACCAGTCAAGGCTCTGAGCTGGGAGCCAGCCTGGTGGGCTGATGGAAGAACAAAAAGGTCTGGTGCAGGGTGAGAAAGCAGAGAGGTAGGTCCTGAGAGAAAGCTGTGACAAGCCAGATCAGGAAGGGTCTTCTAGGCTGATGTAAGGACTTCAGCTTTTTACTGTGAGTGAGAAGAAGAAGCCATTGGAAGGAGTGGGTCGAGAAGTGTTCGGTTATATTGCATGCTTACAGGATCAGTCTGATTGCTTTGTGGAGACTATTCTGAAGAGATGCAAGGGTGGAGCAGGAAGACCAGTGAAGAGATGACTGTGGCAGCCCCTAAGAGGTGATGGTGGTTTGAATCAAGTAGTTTAGCAGTGAACTCATGGAAAGTGCTCAATTTCTGGATATATCAGGTTGGCCAAAAAGTTTGTTTGGGTTTTTCATAACATGCTACTGAAAAACTCAAATGAACTTTTTGGCCAAACCAATATTTTATCTGCAATGTTGTTTATGGGGGTTTGGATGGAGACTGATACATATCAAGTGTTCCAATTTAGAGATTTTTGGAGATGTTGTCACAGTTTGTGCAGGCCAGCACCTGCTCTGTGATGCTGGTGGGCCCTAGCCATGCTCTATGAAGGAGGTAACCTGAGAGAAGGTTCAGCCAGTTAGCAAATGTTTGCAGACAAGTTATTGTGAGCAGGGAGTGCAAAAGGCTCAGATCCTCCAGCTGACAGAGCAGGCTGCCAGCATTGACAGGTGGCAGGAAGTCACTTCTCAGGATAACCCTGAGATGCCCTTGGGCACATTTGTCCTAGGTCTGGGTCAGATAAAGTGTCTAACTGGAAGAACTAGGCAAGAGATATGACCTGTAGAAGGAGCATCTCACCACTTATCTCAAAACACTAACTATGGGCCTTGAGGAAGAATTAGTGTGTGAGGACTAGAAAAGGTCAATTTTCATCCTAATCCAAAGAAAAGCAATGCCAAAAATTGTTCAAACTACCGCATAATTGCACTCATCTCACACACTAGCAAATTAATGCTCAAAATTCTCCAAGCCAGGCTTCAACAGTATGTGAACTGTGAACTTCCAGATGTTCAAGCTAGATTTAGAAAAGGCAGAGAAACCAGAGATCAAGTTGCCAACATCTGTTGGATAATCAAAAAAGCAAGAGAGTTCCAGAAATATATCTACTTCTGCTTTATTGATTACACCAAAGCTTTTGACTGTATGGATCACAACAAACTGTGGAAAGTTCCTCAAGAGATGGGAATATCAGACCACCTGACCTGCCTCTTGAGAAACCTATATGCAGGTCAAGAAACAACAGTTAGAGCCGGACATGGAACAACAGACTGGCTCCAAAATAGGGTAAGGCTGTATATTGTCACCATGCTTATTTAACTTATATGCACAATATATCATGGAAAATGCCAGGCTGGAAGAAGCACAAGCTGGAATCAAGATTGCCGGGCAAAATATCAATAACCTCAGATATGCAAATAACATTACCATTATGGCAGAAAGTGAAGAAGAACCAAAGAGCCTCTTGATGAAAGTGAAAGAGGAGAATGAAAAAGTTGGCTTAAAGCTCAACATTCAGAAAACTAAGATCATGGCATCTGTCCCATCACTTCATGGCAAATAGATGGGGAAACAGTGGAAACAGTGAGAGACTTTGTTTTTTGGGCCTCCAACATATCTGGTGACTGAAGCCATGAAATTAAAGGACACTTGCTCCTTGGAAGAAAAGCTATGACCAACCTAGACAGCATATTAAAAAGCAGAGATTTTACTTTGCCAACAAGGGTCCATCTAGTCAAAGATATGGTTTATCCAGTAGTCATGTATGGATGTGAGAGTTGGACTATAAAGAAAGCTGAGCGCCGAAGAATCAATGCTTTTGAACTGTGATGTTGGAGAAGACTCTTGAGAGTCCCTTGGACTGCAAGGAGATCCAACCAGTCAATCCTAAAGGAAATCAGTCCTGAATATTTATTGGAAGGACTGATGCTGAAGCTGAAACTCCAATACTTTGGCCACCGGATGCGAAGAACTGATTCATTTGAAAAGAACCCGATGTTGGGAAAGATTGAAGGCAGGAGGAGAAGGGGACGACAGTGGATGAGATAGTTGGATGGCATCACCAACTCAATGGACATGAGTTTGAGTATGCTCTGGGTGTTGGAAGGGCAGAGAAGCCTGGCATGCTGCAGTCCATGGGGTCACAAAGAGTCGGACACAACTGAGTGACTGAGCTGAACTGAACTGAATTGAAAAACTTAAAAAATGTTATCCTATGTTTAATGCACTGGAACTATTTCCTGATATGGTAACCATTCACCACATGTGGCTATCGGGCATTTGAAAAATGTTGACCTGAATTGAGATATCCTGAAGGAATTTATCACTGTACCACTGTGCCACATACAGAATCCATCCACAATGCAGGGGACACAGGAGATGTGGGTTTGATCCCTGGATCCAGAAGATCAAGATCCTCTGGGGAAGGAAATGGCAACCCACTCCATTATGTTAGCCTGGAAAATTCCATGGACAGAAGACTACAATTCATGGGGTCACAAAGAGCTGGACATGACTGAGCAACTGAACATGCATGCATGAAGGAAATTATTTAGGATAATAGCAAAAAGGTAAAATATCACTTTGAAAAAAATTTCATACTGATTATATGCTGAAATGATAATATATTGGCTAAACAAAGTAAGTGTATGAAAACAGTATTAAAATTAATTTCACTTGCTTCTTTTCAATTTTTGAAATAATAATTTAAAATTTAAAATTATACTCATGGTTACCATTTGTGGCTCACATTATATGCCTACTGGGCAGAGCTCCTCCCAGGTATGCAAAACACTTTTACGAATATTGGGTCAGGCAGTACTTCAAGGTAAGTGCCAATCTGTCTGCTTTATTTGAAGTCAAGGTACATACCTGGCCAGTGGTAGGAACTCCTACTCTTTCAGCCATGATAGAAAGACTATCTATCAAGAACAGAAGCAATGTTGGGACTTCCCTGGTATTTCAGTGGTTAAGAATTCTGCCTTGGGTACTTGGCAGGGTACTTGGCTTTGATCCCTAGTTGGGGAACAAAGATCCCACATGCCTCGGAGCAACTAAGCCTGAACACCACAACTAAGACCTGATACAGTCAAATAAATAAAAATAAATTATTTAATTTAAAAAAGAATGGAACCAAAGAAAATTAATTGGATATTCAAAAAAACTGATACCCATTCCTTGGTGAAAGACTAACAGATGACAGAGAAAGCTGAATTCCTCTTTCACTTGCTTCCATATTGTATATCAAAAAGCATGGTTTTTGTACTAGAAGTGGATGGCCAATTGTCATTAACAGACTGGTGACAACTGATGAGGACCTCTGGATCAGATGGCAATGTGTTCAAAAGTGATCATTTCCACTGTTTCCAACCCCCACTGAAACCACCTCCACAATATAGAAATAAAGGTGGGGGAGATTTGAAAGCTAAATGAAGAATGTCTTTAGTTAATTCTATAGAAGAATGTCATCACTATGCCAGGAACATTGACAGATGTTTGCTAGAAATGGTGTGTGAAACAGCATGTGGAAGGTAGCAGCACATGGAAGAAGTCTAGGCTGCACTGCTGCCTGTATCTGCCTCAGGACTCTGGATAAAAATACAAGGTAGGTTCTGATATGAAAAACCTCCTAGAGATGGCTGGCTTATTGAAAGCAGAAAAGAATAGTGCCATGACAACCGGCTGCTAGGAAGGTCCACTGCTCTGGCCTTTTCTGTATCCTCTCTAGAAAGAATCCAAAAAAGATGAATGCCCACTCTTGATTTAAAATGATCAAGAAAAGCTTCCATTGTAACTAGGAATGGGTAACTTTTTAATACAATAAAGTCATCTATCTGAAAAGTCATGGTAATCACACCCAGTGGTTAATGTTAGTTTCAGATCTATTAATATCAGGAACAATGTCCATTATAAGAGCTATTATTAACATATTTCTGGAAGTCAGAATCAGTGTAATGGCTCAAGAACTGGAAGGCAGGTTAAACACTAGAAACAAAGATGCAAGCTTATTGCCATTTATAGTCGTGCTAGAAAACTTCACTATATTAACTGGAAAAATAAACAGAGTAAGAGAAAAAAGGCTAATAAATGTGCTCAAAAACACTATCTCTTACTAGTTTCCCATAAAACAGGTACTTTTCCTGAAAGAAGATTCCTTTCATAAGAAATACCAAATGTGAAATAACCAAAAATAAACTTACAAGTTTTTTATCTGTGTAAAAATATATTCTTAAACTTCTTGAGAGACATAAAAGGAGACACAAATATATGGAAGGGCACACA
>SJYQ01104756.1:1172134-1197345 GCA_006410935.1 Redunca redunca
CTTTCAAAATTAATGTTAAATTTGAAGTATCATATTGAAACCATATGACTTTATCAATAATCAGTGAAGGCTGTGATTTCAATAAAATGCCCAATAGATTACTTACAAATGTTATAAATGATTTTGAAGAATCTTTAAATGACTTCAAGGGATGAAAACAATTCTTGTACAGCAATGAAAATTGAAACTAAAAGACAAATAAGAAACTGAGAAATTATTTATTGCTTATAAGAATATTATGGATTATTATATATACCATCCAACAAATTCTTATAAATCAATTTTTAAAGAAGGAAACAGTTGAATAAAAACAAGAACATGAACTATGATTCCCAAACCAAGAAATGCAAATTGCTAATATATGCAAACAGATGTTCAATCTCACTAATAATCAAAAAATTCAAATTAGCAGTGTGAAACTATTCGTTTTACCTGTCACACTGGCAGAGATTTCAAATATTGCTAATGCCAACTGTGAATGATGATATGAGAGATAAGCACTGTCATACAGAGTTGAGAGGAGCATTACTTGATTATTTGATTATTTTCAGGAGAAAAATCTATAAAGGTCATCAGCCCAAAGGATTTTATCAGAGTTTATCAGAAATAAACCTCCCTCTATTGAAATTTATACATAAGAATATTCATTGCAAGAGTTACTTACACTAGGAAAACATTTGGAAAATCTAAGTGAGCAAAAATAGAGCAATGGTTAGGCAAATATGGTATAAGAATAAAATGCAACATTAATGCAAAATGTCTAGAATATTATTATTTAGGTACTAATAGATAAACAAAAATGAGCTACAAGACAATGTGGATAGCAAAATCTAATTTGTGATGTATAGAAGTATATTGTTTGCACAGAAAAACATCTTGAATGAAAATGTGAGTATGCGTGCATGCGTGTGTGTGTGTGTGTATGTAGTGTGTAATTGTATACACACCTATGTATGTATGAATATGCAAGTATGCATGTACATGTAAGAGCATGTATATACAGAGAGAGAGAGGAGAGAGACAGAGTCAGAGATCTCATAAGGGCAATCTTGCCCCCCCACTGGGAAATGCCTGAAGATATTTTTTATTTATCACAACTGAAAGGGGAGAAATATTAACATCTAGTGGGTGGGGCCAGGAATGCTGCTAAATACCCAATAATGCACAGGGCAGCCCTCATCTCAACAAAGAATGATCTGGGTCAAATGTCAGTAATGCCAAAGTTAAGAAACCCTAAGATATACACACATGTATTTCTACCTATGGTGCTGTGCTGGGCTTAGTTGCTCAGTCATGTCTGATTCTGTGTGACCCCATGGACTGAAGACCCCAGGCTTCTCTGTCCATGGGATTTTCCAGCAAGAATGCTAGAGTGAGTTGCCATGCCTTTATCCAGGAGATCTTCCCAACCGAGGGATCGAACCCAGGTCTCCCACATTGCAGGCAGATTCTTTACCATCTGAGCCACCAGAGAAGCCCAAGAATGCTGGAGTGAGTAGCCTATCCCTTCTCCAGGGAACTTCCCAAACCAGGAATTAAACCGTGGTCTCCCACATTGCAAATAACTGAAAAGCAAAAGAGAAAAGGAAAGTTATACCCATTTGAATTCAGAGTTCCAAAGAATAACAAGGAGAGATAAGAAAGCCTTCCTCAGTGATCAGTGCAAAGAAATAGAGGAAAACAATAGACTGGGAAAGACGGAGATCTATTCAAGACAATGAGTGATACCAAGGGAACATTTCATGCAAAGATGGGCACAATAATGGACAGAAATGATATAGACCTAACAGAAGCAGAAGATATAAGAAGAGGTGGAAAGAATACACAGAAGAATTGTACAAAAAAGATTTTCATGACCCAGACAGTCACGATGGTGGGATCACTCACCTAGAGCCAGATATCCTGGAATGTGAAGTCAAGTGGGCCTTAGGAAGCATCACTATGAACAAAGCTAGTGGGGGTGATGGAATTCCAGTTGAACTATTTCAAATCCTAAAAGATGATGCTGTGAGAGTGTTGCACTCAATATGCCAGCAAATTTGGAACACTCAGCAGTGGCCACAGTACTGGAAAAGGTCAGTTTTCATTCCAATCCCAAAGAAAGGCAATGCTAAAGAATGTTCAAACTACTGCAAAATTGCACCCATCTCACATGCTAGTAAAGTAATGCTCAAAATTCTCCAAGCCAGGCTTCAACAATATGTGAACCATGAACTTCCAGATGTTCAAGCTGGTTTTAGAAAAGGCAAAGAAAGCCTCTGACAAAATTCAACATCCATTTATGATTAAAAAAAAAAAAACCCTCCAGAAAGCAGGAATAAAAGGAACATACCAGTCCATTCTGAAGGAGATCAGCCCTGGGTGTTCTTTGGAAGGAATGATGCTAAAGATGAAACTCCAATACTTTGGCCACTTCATGCAAAGAGTTGACTCATTGGAAAAGACTTTGATGCTGGGAGGGATTGGGGGCAGGAGGAGAAGGGGACGACAGAGGATGAGATGGCTGGATGGCATCACTGACTCGATGGACGTGAGTTTGAGTGAATTTCAGGAGTTGGTGATGGACAGAGAGGCCTGGCGTGCTGCAATTCATGGGGTCGCAAAGAGTTGAACAAGACTGAGTGACTGAACTGAACTGAAACTCAACATAATAAAAGCTATATATGACAAACCCACAGCAAACATTATCCTCAGTGGTGAAACACTGAAAGCATTTCCCCTAAAGTCAGGAACAAGAAAACGGTGCCCCACTGTATTTTTCTATTTGGGCACCAGTGTATTTTTCACCACTACTATTAACATAGTTTTGGAAGTTTTAACCTCAGCAATCAGAGCAGGAAAATAAATAAATAAATAAATAAAAGGAATCCATATTGGAAAAGAAGAAGTAAAACTCACTGTTTGCAGATGACATGATCCTCTACATAGAAACACCTAAAGATTACACCAGAAAATTATTAGAGCTAATCAATGAATATAGTAAAGTTGTAGGATATAAAATCAACACACAGAAATCCCTTGCATTCCTATACACCAACAGTAAGAAAACAGAATGAAAAATTAAGGAAACAATTCCATTCACCATTGAAAAGAATAAAATACTTAGGAATATATCTACCTAAAGAAACAAAAGACCTATATATAGAAAACTATAAAACACTGGTGAAAAAAATCAAAAGAGGACACAAATAGATGGAAAAATATACCGTGTTCATGGATCAGAAGAATCAGTATAGTGAAAATGAGTATACTACCCAAAGCAATCTATAGATTCAATACAATCCCTATCAAGCTTCCAATGGTATTTTTCACAGAACTAGAACAAATAATTTCACAATTTGTATGGAAATACAGAAAACCTAAAATAGCCAAAGCAATCTTGAGAAAGAATGGAACTGGAGGAATCAACCTGCCTGACTTCAGGCTCTACTACAAAGCCACAGTCATCAACAGTATGGTACTGGCACAAAGACAGAAATATAGATCAATGGAACAAAATAGAAAGCCCAGAGATAAATCCACACACCTATTGACACCTTATCTTTGATAAAGGAGGCAAGAATATACAATGGAGAAAGACAATCTCTTTAACAAGTGGTGCTGGGAAAACTGGTCAACCACCTGTAAAACAATGAAACTAAAACATTTTCTAACACCATACACAAAAATAAACCCAAAATGGATTAAAGATCTAAATGTAAGACCAGAAACTGTAAAACTCCTAGAGGAAAACACAGACAAAACACTCTCTGACATAAACCACAGCAGGATCCTCTATGACCCACCTCCCAGAATATTGGAAATAAAAGCAAAAATAAATAAGTGGGACCTAATTAAAGTTAGGGTTAAGGTGACTATGGTGTTGGAGAAGACTCTTGAGAGTCCCTTGGACTGCAAGGAGGTTCAACCAGTCCATCCTAAAGGAGATCAGTCCTGGGTGTTCATTGGAAGACTGATGCTAAAGCTGAAACTCCAATACTTTGGTCACCTCATGTTAAGAGTTGACTCATTGGAAAAGACCCTGATGCTGGGAGGGACTGGGGGCAGGAGGAGAAGGGGACGACAGACGATGAGATGGCTGGATGGCACCACCGACTCGATGGACATGAGTTTGAGTGAACTCTAGGAATTGGTGATGGACAGGAAGGCCTTGCGTGCTGCGATTCATGGAGTCGCAAAGAGTCGGACACGACTGAGCGACTGAACTGAACTGAACTGAATTAAAATTAAAAGCTTCTGCACAACAAAAGAAACTGTAAGCAAGGTGAAAAGACAGCCTTCAGAATGGGAGAAAATAATAGCAAACAAAGCAATGGACAAAGAATTAATCTAAAAAATTTACAAGCAACTCCTGCAGCTCAATTCCAGACAAATAAACGACCCAAACAAAAAGTGGGCCAAAGCATTAAAAAGACATTTCTCCAAAGAAGACATACAGATGGCTAACAAACACATGAAAAGATGCTCAACATCACTCATTAACAGAGAAATGCAAATCAAAACCACAATGAGGTACCATTTCATGCCAGTCAGAATGGCTGCTATCCAAAAGTCTACAAACAATAAATGTTGGCGAGGGTGTGGAGAAAAGGAAACTCTCTTACACTGTTTGTGGGAATGCAAACTAGTGTAGCCACTATGGAGAACAGTGTGGAGATTCCTTTAAAAACTGGAAATAGAACTGCCATATGACTCAGCAATCCCACTGCTGGGCATACACACTGAAGAAATCAGAATTGAAGAGACACATGTACCCCAATATTCATCACAGCACTGTTTATAATAGCCAGGACATGGAAGCAACCTAGATGTCCATCAGCAGATGAATGGATAAGAAAGCCGTGGTACATATACACAATGAAATATTACTCAACCATTAAAAAGAATACATTAGAATTAGTTCTAATAAGGTGGATGAAACTGGAGCCTATTATACAGAGTAAAGTAAGCCAGAAGGAAAAACACCAGCACAGTATACTAACGCATATATATGGAATTCAGAAAAATCGTAACGATAACTCTGTATGCGAGACAGCAAAAGAGACCCAGATGTATAGAACAGTCTTTTGGACTCTGTGGGAAAGGGCGAGGGCAGGATGATATGGGAGAATGGCATTGAAACATGTAAATTATCATATGTGAAATGAATCGCCAGTGCAGGTTCGATGCATGATACAGGGTGCTTGGGGCTGGTGCACTGGGATGACCCAGAGGGATGGGATGAGGAGGGAGGTGGGAGGGTGGTTCAGGAGGGGGAACAGATGTACACCCATGGCGGGTTCATGTCAATGTATGGCAAAACCAATACAATATTGTAAAGTAAAAAATAAATAAATTAGTAATGCTTAAATTAAAAAAAGATAAAAGGCAGAGAAACCAGAGATCAAATTGCCAACATCCACTGGATCATCAAAAAAGCAGGAGAGTTCTAGAAAAACATCTGCTTCTGCTTTATTGACTGTGCCAAAGCCTGTGTGGATCACAATAAACTGTGGGAAAATCTGAAAGAGATGGGAATCCCAGACCACCTGACCTGCCTCTTAAGAAATCTGTATGCAGGTCGGGAAGCTACAGTTACAACCAGACATGAAACAATGGACTGGTTCCAAATAGGAAAAGGAGCATGTCAAGGCTGTATATTTTCACCGTGTTTATTTAACTTATATGCAGAATACATCATGAGAAACACTGGGCTGGATGAAGCACAAGCTGGAATCAAGAGTGCTGGAAGAAATATCAATAACTTCAAATATGCA
Organism: Redunca redunca; assembly: GCA_006410935.1. Classification (NCBI taxonomy): domain Eukaryota; kingdom Metazoa; phylum Chordata; class Mammalia; order Artiodactyla; family Bovidae; genus Redunca; species Redunca redunca. The sequence continues at coordinate 1,177,891 of SJYQ01104756.1, forward strand.
GATGACACCACCCTTATGGCAGAAAGCAAAGAAGAACTAAAGAGTCTCTTGATGAAAGTGAAAAAGAGTGAAAAAATTGGCTTAAAGCTCAACATTCAAAAAACGAAGATCATGGCATCTGGTCCCATCACTTCATGGGAAATAGATGGGGAAACAGTGGAAACAGTGGCAGATTTTATTTTGGGGGGCTCCAAAATCCTGCAGATGGTGATGGCAGCCATGAAATTAAAAGACACTTGCTCCTTGGCAGGAAAGTTATGACCGACCTAGACAGCATATTCAAAAGCAGCGACATTACTTTGCCAACAAATGTCCATCTAGTCAAGGCTATGGTTTTGCCAGTAGTCATGTATAGATGTAAGAGTTGGACTACAAAGGAAGCTGAGTGGTGAAGAATTATGCTTTTGAACTGTGGTGTTGGAGAAGACTCTTGAGAGTCCCTTGGACTGCAAGGAGATCCAACCAGTCCATCCTAAAGGAAATCAGTCCTGAGTGTTCATTGGAAGGACTGATGTTGAAGCTGAAACTGCAATACTTTGGCCACCTGATCAAAGAACTGACTTATTTGGAAAGAGACCCTGATGCTGGGAAAGATTGAAGGTGGGAGAAGTAGGGGATGACAGAGGATGAGATGGTTGGATGGCATCACCGACTCAGAGGACATGAGTTAGGGTAAACTCTGGGAGTTGGTGATGGACAGGGAAGCCTGGCATGCTGCAGTCCATGGGGTCACAAAGAGTCAGACACGATTGAGTAACTGAACTGACTGACTGACTGACTGCTGCATTGCAGGTGGATTCTTCACCAGCTGAGATACACAGGAAGACCCTCTATCTATGATACTTATAGGAATATTCTTTACTTGATTTTCCTTGCTTCTTTAGATTCTTCTGTGGCTTAAATGATTTGGGCAATGAAACTAAATTATTTTTAGTGTCAGAAAAAAATCACAGAATAATATCTAACTTGTGGGAGGGGAAAATGCCCTTCATAGTGTCACTTTCTGCCGGCCTCTTATTCTTTGTAAACCTTTCTCTGCATTCTCTGAATTAAATGCAAGGAGAGGACCCAGAGGGATGGTACGGGGTGGGAGATGGGAGGGGATTCGTGTTTGGGAACGCATGTACACTCGTGGTGAATTAATGTCAATGTTTGGCAAAACCAATACAGTAATGTAAAGTAAACTAAAGTAAAAATAAAAATTATAAAAAAAAATACTACTTCTAGTGTATTATACCACTCACAGTTGTCATCCATTGGTTTTATTCTGGTATAGTTTTCTATTTGTTCAATATCCCCAGTGAAATTATAAACCCACTGAGTGTGGAGTCAGGAGTACCTTGAAGGGAGCAACCATGCTTCCCAGGTGCATATCTCAGAGCCTAACGTGTGAAAAGAGCTTGGTACCTATTCGCAAAAGCAAGGAGCAGAGGAAGGAGGAGCAGGAAAGTAAAGAAGGGGGAGAGGAAGAAAGACTCCAAGGCTGTTGACTTAATCTTCACACTTTCCCACGCTGCTCCCACCCCAGTGCTTCGCACAGGGCAGCCCACAGAATGGGCAACATGGTATAGGTTGAGAGCAGTGTAATGCCATCAAAAGAGCACCAGCTTTATGGTTAGAGAGATGGGTTCAAATTTTGATCCTGCAACTCACTTACCCTGTTTTTTTTGTGGGTGTTTTTGTTTTTTAGCAAACACACAGTGTTTCTCATTTGCCAAGCACTGTTCTAAACTTTTTGCAAATATTTACTGTGTCCTCTTGGACAAATATATTAAGCTTTCAAAGCTCTGATATTTCATCTGTAAAATGGGAACAATAGTACCTTGCATGGTTATTGTGAAGTATAAATGTGATTATGTATGAAAAGTGCTATGGACAGAGCCCAGTGTGTGGCAGGAGTGATCATCATCATCATTATTATACTCATCACCCTGACCATCCAATTAATTTTTTTGGATGGTTACTATTGATAAGACTAATTATTAGTAATTCATAGGACTTATAGGCTGTAAAATTTAAAATATATCTTGGAACTATTTCTACAAATGAATTTGCTAGTTTGCTGGACAGTAGCACAGCCTTTCACACTTTTCTGGAAGAAAGAAATGTCACCTTCCCCTAGAGAAGTCATATTGGCCAAATGACTACAAAGTCTGGGGTGTGTTTTGCAGGGAGTAGTGGAGGAAGAGGGATGATCACATCAGCTGAATGGACCCACAGGGTCAGTGGAGTGGCCTTTCCGTGCATTAGTCACTATCTATGATAAGCACCATGACTGTACCCTATGTCCTTGGAAACTGTACTTAAAGACCAACAGCAGAGTCATGGACTGGGGGTAGGAACATGGGGATAGAAGGAGAATGCTGATACAAGGCCAGGAGAGTGCTTGAAACTCCAGGAAAAGAGATCATGGACAGATACGGGAAGAATAACTTGATTTTTCAGACTTTGCACATGATTCCTGCGTTTCAGCCTATCTAGGGTGGAGGGGCATCAGGGCATGTTGACCTGGGATCGGGACCAGAGCTGAGTCAGATGAGACAGAAGGTGGGAGAGTTGATAGGAGGAACCCAAACAGACGGGGTGCGGTTTCTTTCAACATACTTCATTGGTTTATTCCATTCACCTCCCTCCCTTTTCCCAATCAATAAATCAAGCGATCGAAGTATTTCTTCAGCAATGGCTACATATCAGAGCTGTTCTAAGTGATGACTTTTTGCTATTGTTGGTAACCTTGCTCAGAGTTTAAGGTTCCTCCCTTTACATTCTTTTTTACTTTAATGGTCCCCTTTCCTACAAAGTATAGGAGTCTTATTAGAGTTTTTCTGTACTCATCTCATTTCTCTACTATTATTAGAGTTTTTCTCTATTCATGTCTTCCACAGAAGCCATGCCAGGTGTCTTCACTATCCTCCATACTCAAGAACACCAAATGATTTTTGTGTTTTAAATCTGCAACCCAACCTCTGGCACAAGGTGACTTTCCAACTCCCTCTGCCCCAAATGACTTCTTGGCCCATATCCTAGGACTTCAGTTACTGTCTACTGCTACCTGACCTAGCCTCTCTCTTTCATATCCTGTGTGAACCTCTTTCTCTACCTTACCTCCTTTCATACTCAGCACCTATCCAAATCCCCAGACAAATACTAAAGATGCCAGCCAGTTGAAACCCTGAATGTTTTCCCAATCCTCTTCCTATGGGGGAAAAAAATGTCTATTCCATGGAGATTTGTATTTGTTCCAGAAACATGGGAGTACTGACATTTTATTGGGTTGGCCAAAGAATTCTTTCCGTAAAATGATATGGATAAATTTGAGCAAACTTTTTGGCCAACACGATATGATTGCTTGCTGCAGATAGACAACATAGCTAGATTTTCTCCAAGTAAACCTCTGAGACAAGCCCTTTAAATATTGTTTCCTCAGATTAGCAGAACAGTTAAATAATTATTATTATTATCTTCAGTTTACAGATGGAAGAGCTGAGATGAAATAAGTTAAAATCACTTTGTCCTGGTCATATAACTGTGCTTCTAAGCCAAGTCTGTCTGCCTTCACAGTCGGTATTCTCAAATTCCATGCTTGGTGGCTCAACTGAATATTTACAATATGGATGTGTCAGTCGTTCAGTCATGTCTGACTCTTTGAGACCCCATGGACTATATAGCCTGCCAGGTTCCTCTGTCCATGGGCTTTTCCCAGCAAGAAAACTGGAATGGGTTGCCATTCCCTTCTCCAAGGGATCATCCCAAACCAGGAAATGAACCCAGGTCTTCTGCATTGTAGGCGGATTTTTTTTTTTTTATTGTGTGAGCTACAAGGTGGCTCAATTGAAGATTTATAAAAGGTAAATAGAACTTAACATTGCGATTTTCAAATAGAGTTTACTGAACCACCTCATTAGATACTTGGAAAAGGGAACTGAGGCTGGGACTAGAGGGGCTGTTGCATGCTGGGTCTTCCTAGAAATTGACCGTGAGCTGGGCTTAGTGTTTAGATCATTTTGGGAGTGGGTTGCAGATCAAAAGGTGAGGAAAGAAGCAGGTTTGGACAGAGGCAGAAGTCAAGCTAGTGAGGCTCAACTCAGCCTTGACCAAGGGTACAGAGCTCTGGAGGTAGAATGGCCATCAATTGGGGTGAGGGAACTGGGCCTTATTACCTCACAGTGATCCATCACTGGATGGGGACTGTCCCCAGAAGGTTGCATGACCTGGTGTCAAGCTCTTTGCTGCAGTTTGCAATCCCTGGCAGCTAAGGGAAATCTGAGTGGCACACTGCATTTTCCCCAGAGCTACCAGCTAGTTAGTAGGTCAGTCAGAATAAGAATTTGTTCCTCAGACAGCCTGTTGGATACACTTGCCCATGCACCTTTCTAGATTGACTGTGGCTCTGTTTTCTAAGCATTGTCAATTCTTTGGTGATTCTGAAGCTATGTCAGAATCCATGTTTGTATTGACAATATTGATACTTACACCTGCCTAAACGGAACCCAAAGTAGGCATTGAACATGTACTGGGGCAGGGGCGGTGTGGTTATGGCGGCAGCATATAGCATAACAACACTGATTAAAGTAGAACCTAGATTGCAGTGACCCATCTGTTAATAGGGGAGAATAAACTTTCCTGAGTTAGAAATTACTGTGAGGCATTGGTGAATTATTTAGTATCTAGAGAAGTTCACACAGAAAGAGAAGGATTTTGAATTCTTAGGGAATACATACAAAATCTGATGCATGAATACAATTAGTCTTGGCTTTGAACTTGTTATACATTTAGCATATTTCTCAAATCAAAATTATTTTTAAAACATCCTTTTTCAGCTCCAAATTGTATCCCAGTTAAAAGTCATATGCCAGCAAATTTGGAAAACTCAGCCGTGGTCACAGGACTGGAAAAGGTCCGTTTTCATTTCAATCCCAAAGAAAGGCAATGCCAAAGAATGCTCAAACTACTGCACCATTGCACTCATCTCACACGCTAGTAAAGTAATGCTCAAAATCCTCCAAGCCAGGCTTCAGCAATACGTGAACCGTGAACTTCCAGATGTTCAAGCTGGTTTTAGAAAAGGCAGAGGAACCAGAGATCAAATTGCCAAAATCCGCTGGATCATGGAAAAAGCAAGAGAGTTCCAGAAAAACATCTCTTTCTGCTTTATTGACTATGCCAAAGCCTTTGACTGTGTGGATCACAATTAACTGTGGAAAATTCTGAAAGAATTTTCAGAAAGAATTTTCTCTTGAGAAACCTGTATGCAGGTCAGGAAGCAACAGTTAGAACTGGACATGGAACAAATAAGAAAACGAGTATATCAAGGCTGTATATTGTGACCCTGCTTATTTAACTTGTATGCAGAGTACCTCATGAGAAACTCTGGGCTGGAAGAAGCACAAGCTGGAATCAAGATTGCCAGGAGAAATATCAATAACCTCAGATATGCAGATGACACCACCCTTATGGCAGAAAGTGAAGAGGAACTAAAAAGCCTCTTGATGAAAGTGAAAGTGGAGAGTGAAAAAGTTGGCTTAAATCTCAACACTCAGAAAACTAAGATCATGGCATCTGGTCCCATCACTTCATGGGAAATAGATGGGGAAACAGTGGAAACAGTGTCAGATTTTTATTTTGGGGGTCTCCAAAATCATTGCAGATGGTGATTGCAGCCATGAAATTAAAAGACGCTTACTCCTTGGAAGGAAAGTTATGACCAAACTGGATAGCATATTGAAAAGCAGAGACATTACTTTGCCAACAAATGTCCATCTAGTCAAGGCTATGGTTTTTCCAGTGGTCATGTATGAATGTGAGAGTTGGACTGTGAAGAAACCTGAGCACCGAAGAATTGATGCTTTTGAACTGTGGTGTTGGAGAAGACTCTTGAGAGTCCCTTGGACTGCAAGGAGATCCAACCAGTCCATTCTAAAGGAGATCAGCCCTGGGATTTCTTTGGAAGGAATGATGCTAAAGCTGAAACTCCAGTACTTTGGCCACCTCATGCGAAGAGTTGACTCATTGGAAAAAGACTCTGATGCTGGGAGGGATTGGGGGCAGGAGGAGAAGGGGACAACAGAGGATGAGATGGCTGGATGGCATCACTGACTCGATGGACATGAGTTTGGGTGAATTACAGGAGTTGGTGATGGACAGGGAGGCCTGGCATGCTGCAGTTCATGGGGTCACAAAGAGTCGGACATGACTAAGTGACTGAACTGAACCAAACTAAAAGTCATAATTTGGAAAGTATCTATTCTCAGTTATTTTCATATAGTATTGCTTGTCAGATTTTCCCCTTCAAGGTGTTAATCAAATCATCTGTGGTTTAAAGTTCCATATTACTTTGCTTCCAAAGTTCTTTGAGTTATATGTATTTTTTCTTCTCGTTCTTACCTTGTTTTCTTGGTAGAAATCTCTAAGAAACTCTATTTAGAAAGACTCCCTTCTCAAGATTTTTCTCAGAGAATTAGACAGTTTCAGTCATTTGAGTGGGAGTGCTGGTGGGTAGTAGAGTGATATTGGTTTTGGTGGTGGTCAGGATGTTGAAGGTAGGGTAATGTTTGGTGGTAGTGGTTGTGTGAGTGATATTCTTATGGGTTGTGATGTTGAAGAACTATGTTGGTGATGGTGATGATGGTGGTGAGGAGTTCTAATACTGAGAAAGTCACAATTCAGACTATCTATCTAAAAGCTAATTATGAACTACACATATTTGTTTCCTGTCCTACTCTTCCAAAATTTTAGCCAAGTGAGGGTGAATAAAGGATTTGGATAAGATCCTTTTCTGAGATGCTCATTCAAAATTCTTTCCCAGAACATGACATAGTTCCCACAAGAAAACAAGAAAAAAAGAAAATTTGTCATCCTCCTCCTTATCACCTCCATTTCACTTTTGACTGATGTTGCAGCTCACATCTTGAGCCAGTCAGACCAGCTCCTCCTTGACTCTGACAATCCAAGTCACTCTCCATTGTGCTTTGCTCACCTCTTGCCTCTCTCTTGCATCAACCCACTCCTTGCCATTTACTTTTTAATTCTGTCCTTCAAGATTCAGCTCCAACTTCAGCCCTTCTTTGGGGCCAATCACTGACCTTGGTAGCATTCTTATTACCCTTCTCCACAACACCATGCAGTTCAGCACAATCATGCATGCGTGCTGTTTCTCAGATGGTGCACGTGAGTTCATCTGGTCTCCTCCAATAGATTTTCAAGGCTACAAGAGCAATGTCCTGGTCTTGTACTTTGCTCCCCATAGGGTCCAGCCCTTAGTAGATACTTAACTAATATCATACTTTACTGCAAAGCACAAGAAAAGAACACCAAAGTGGAAAGAAGGGCCCTTGTCCTAACTCTGCCCCATCAACTGCATGGCCTTAGGTCATTACTTCACTTCTCTGGCCCTCAATTTCTTTGTCAATGAAGTATGATATTGAAGCATATGACATTATTATTTTCCAAGTATGTGTATGATCCATAAACTTTCATACATATTTTCAAACGTTACTCAGTGGCTTGCAGGAACAACTTTGGAATTTGCCATTTATTATTCCAGGTTAAAAAAATAACTTCAGAGTTCTTGTTCCAAATGCTCCAGATGGTGCCTTAAACACATATAGAATCATCCCCATTCTGCTTCTACACTCAAATATGACAAAGGTCAATATTTGAAGGATCAGCAAACACATAGTGTGCTAAGTCACTTTAGTCATGTCTGACTCTTTGCAACCCTATAGACTGGAACTCAATGGGCTCCTCTGTCCATGGGATTCTCCAGGCAGGAACAGGGAGTGGGCTTTCATGCCCTTCTCCAGAGGAAACATATAGAGCTGAGGTCAAAAACAGAAGCAAAAGAAGGAGACGTCCAGTAACAAAAAAGAATTATGATGTGTATCTATCTCTTAAAAAAAAAAATGAAAGGAAGGAAGGAAGGAAGGGAGGGAGGGAAGAGGGAAGGAGGAAGAAAAGAAAGAAGGAAAAAGGGAAGGAATGAAGGAAATACAGAAAAATTGCAAGCAAATATGGGCTGACGAAGGTCCAGAGAGAGCTAGGAATGGAACTGGACCACAGCAAAGGGGCTCAGTTGCTGAGCCTGTGAAGTTTTATCTTTAACATCTCATTTTTTAAAAGAAGAGGCAATGAAATCACACATATGGTATATAATTTAAAATAAAATGTAAACATAGGGTGAAAAAATTGTCCAGCAAATATGCCCAAAATGCTTTATAACAATGGGACTATGAAAAATAGCTATTTTATTCTTTGTTCATTCCTGTACTGAGTTAAAATAGACAAATAACTACCACTCCATTGTCTCATCTCTTTATTTTGCAGGTCTATTTTTATACACTGAAATAGTTGCCGAAGTACGAGCAACCTGGGCTCTAAGCCCAACCTCCTGGTGACTAACATACCTAAAACCCAGGCTTTGGGTGGAGATACCAAGCCTGTAGAGATGGTGACTTCCAGAGGTCAATGGAGTTGTCCTTGGGAAAATCAGGTCAGATCTTGTCTATGGCTCCTTTTCCCTTCCCCAGGATATTCTTAACCCAACAATACAAACATTTTATCATTAAAGACTAAAAACCCACTGGCTTCTGTTTTTGAGTCATCTCATTGTTTGGATGTTTGTGGGAAGGCAGTGATGAATGGAAGCCAGGCTGACCTAATCTAGTCTAAATATTCTGAACTGGAGAAGGGAATCCTCTGCAGCAGAATGCCAACCTACATCTTTTAATTGCCTCGGCTCCTGATAGATTGGCTCTTACCCCCTTTGAATTCCTTTGTTGCAGAAGAGTTAAAATTCATGAGCGTCCCATGCCTGGGAAAATTCACTCCAGTGCTGCGATTTTTCTGAGCCAAGCTGGCCAACATCGCAAAGAGTCGGAGGTCTGGCGGGCCATCTGTTACATAATAGTCAACAATCTCGAAAATCTAGGGAAACAGGGATGAGGAGAGTGAAGATGATGAGGCATTTAAACAGAACAGATTGCTGCCTTACATGCAGGGGGGAAAAAAGGGAGAGATAATATGCTTTGATTGAAGCAGAGACAAGCTTTATTAGCATAGGGAACAAAACAAACTTTAAAAAAGCCGCACCAATAAAGCTGACAGTCTAAAGAGGCTTGGTGACAAACCCCATGTTGAATTGTAAGTCACAGGGGTCCCAAATGTGATGGGGAGACACGCATACACAAACAACACACAGTGTATATGCTCACACACAGATGCACACATACATAGGAGAGAAACAACTGAAAAACTGCTATTGGATTCGGATGCTAAATACAAGCCTTTACTTAAGTTTCAAATGCTTACGAGCCTGGGAAAGGCACTTTGCCTTAACCACCTTCCAAGCAAACCACCTTCATTAGTGGGTGAGAAGAGTCAGGGTCTACTTTGACTATTTCAACAAAGCACACTCACATCTGACCAGCACTGGACTTTCAAATTCTCCATAGCTGCCCGTAAACATTGTCATCTTTACTAGACACAAGTCTGTTCTTAGCCATGGCATATGCAGCGTTCGACCTGAGAAATACTGTTTCTAAAAAACAGGAATGAAACTGGAGGTAACAAAGATTAAGGAAAAAGAGATGAGGACAATTGGGGAAAGAGACAAAATAACAAAAGGAAGATAGGAAACTTTGGAAAAAGCATAATGTCAGCAGAGAGCTTCAAAACATAGGGCAAAAATAAAGTATGTTTAAAATCAACTAGTTGGCAAACAAAAACTGAACTCTAATTGGTGGCATGCTGGCTAAAGTGTTTTGAAGGGAAATCTCTTGATGTCCACAGCTTACATTGAAATATGTCCAAAAATAAAATGGATTGATGGCTAGATAGAAGCATAGAAAAATGGACTGCTTTATATTGAAACAAATAAGATAAATGCTAATTGTAGAATCTAGGTGGTGGGTACATGGGTCTCCACTGGATAATTCTTTTATCTTGTCTGAATTTCAAAAATGTCCACAATAAAATGTTGAGAAAAAGATAAATGAACATTGTGACTCCAAACATTAAAATAGAATGAACACTAAAATAAGAATTCTAGATATTTTTAAATGTGTAATTAGTCATCTCTTCAATTTCCATTTTTCTTTCATATGACATTGTTTCCAAATATGTAGCTTGAATTAGAAAAGGAAAGAATGGATTAAAGAACATGATTACAAAGCTCGAGAGACTAGCTGTGCTTCTGTAGTTATTTCCTTGTTGTTGTCTTGTTGTTCTTATTGTTTTAACTGAAATTAATGAAATTGGTAAAAAGTCATAATTTGGTATAAAAAAGTAGATTTTACAGTCATTTTCTCCCAAATGAACTCTCTCTGAGATGAACAATACCAATTCTTTATTTCTCCTCATGAGTTCCTTCCCCTGACATAAAATCACTGGAAAACATTCCAATAAAACCAATTTTAAGCCTCAGATAATTCAGAGAGCCAAGTTGGAATGTGTTTGGCAAACTGAACTCCAATTAAAAGTATCTGGTTTATTTTTCTTGCAAGTCTTCACTGGATCTAAATAACCAAACTTGTTAGATGTATTTTCATTGAGGGGTTGACCACAGTCTAAAACTCTGGCATACCAAAGAGTAAAAGAATGAAAGAAATAACTTTTATTTCTAAAGTTTCATTTTGCCCATCTCTCTGAACCAAGCTATGAACTGACAGTTTGCATTCGGTGACAGGAGAAATCAGAAAGGAAAACATAATTTAGAGGATAGCTAAACCTTCACGTGCATTTGTCTGTCTATATATTTCAGAAAGGGCTTAATGTCATGCTCAGGACATTTTACATCTAACTCAACATGTACAGAAACCACTTTTTTTCCTTCTGTAATAACTAAGAGTAAAAACATATATTTTATAGGTACATATATACTTTAACCAAGTTCACTTAGTGTGTCCAAGTCAAAACTTTAAGCACAAGGCACTGAAATTTCAAATGAAAACATAAGCGATTCCATTTCATGTACAAAACTGCATTGTGAGGTAACCTCCCAGCTCAGAACATGACAATGTGAAAGAGGGCAAGGTTAGAGGCTTGGGTTGGTTCAAGAATATCTGTCTGCAAGAAGCACATTTTATACTGGAACGTGACAGGCGACAAGGTTATTGTCTGCAAGTTTTCACCCCAGGGGATTAAAAAAAAAAGAGAGGGGGAAAATGTGAAAGTATTTCAGCAAATAGTAGACACTGTGGGGTGTCCTCTTTTCCAAGCCAGCAACAGCAGTTTCAACGCCTTGACCCATGAAAAGAGACACTGGTAGTTCAATGCTCACCAAATGGCGGGTTTGGGATGCAGTATTGGAAAATTACTGGGTAGAAGTGGATGCAATTTACAAGAGCAAAATAAAGCCGGAGGATCTGGAGGAGGAGGGGCTCTCTTTGTCATGTTCAGTGGCATTCCTGGCCTCTGTCACTCCTTCCTCCATCACTTCCAGGCCTTCTCAGGCCTGAGAAGTTAGGCAGGAACTATCTCAGACACCAAGAACCCAATGTCTGCTCTCCAACAAGCGGCAGAAACCTGCCCCTGGTGGCCGACTGTGTCCATATAACACCCCAGATGCACAAAATGCCAGCCGGTTTATGTGAGAGGAGTGAAAACTCACCACAAGATTTGCAGCAAGTACCTCTAAAGGCTTGCATGTCCAAATGTCTGCAGAGTCTTCCTCTAATAGGAGAAAAGGCCTTTGAAGAATTCATCAGATGAAATGGCAGAAATGTTGGGAGAAATTTCGAGATAACTGCATCTTCTGAAACACAAACGAAACACATACCTGTTAAGAATTAGATGGTCTAGGTATTAGCGTTGCCATTTACTACTTGTGTATATTGAGCTAGGATTTTATACCTTTAGTTTCATCTTTCCTGTCTGCAAAATGTGGAATAATAATAGTATAATAATAAAAATAATACTACTAATCATCATCATTATTATTATTATCACAGGGTTATTGTGAAGATCAAATGAATCATATGAACATAGCAATACTTCACATTTAAGGGCTTAATAACTACTTAGTATCTTAATTGTTGCTATGTTCATCATCATTATTATCTTCTTGGTCAGTCAGTGTTAGTAGCTCAGTCGTGTCCGAATCTTTGCAAAGCTATGGATTGTAGCCCACCAGGCTCCTCTGTCCATGGAATTCTCCAGGCAAGAATATTGGAGTGGGTTGCCGTTTCCTTCTCCAGGTGATCTTCCTGACCCAGGGATCACACCCGAGTTTCCTGCATTGCAGGCAGGTTCTTTACCACTGTGCCATGAAGTCTCCCTATCTTCTTGATAGAAAGAATATATAAACTTGGATAATATATATTTGTTGGGGGACTCTTGGCTAACAAACACAGGATATCTATTTTGGGGGCTTGAATGATTTGCAATAAGTTACTTTGGCTTCATCCTGTTAACAGAAAAAACAAATCAGAAGAGAGGAGAAGACAAAAGGGAAAAGAGTGCATTTGTGGACAATCTTGGCTCTGAATACCAAGTCTGTTATATTTGCAAAGATTTGTGGCTATTTGCAGTCACCTTAGCAAGCCTGAGGAAAGTCCCATGGTATTTTTCTATTCTCAAGACATATTTGAAGTAAATAAGGTAAGTCCCTTAATGAAAACTGAGATTCCAGGGAGATAGAGAACACAATTTTCTGATTTTGTAATGGGCCAGGCAAAGTACGTGTAGGTGTAGGTATCAGCTTTCATCCTGCAAGACAACAAGAAAAGTCTTCCACATGTACCATGTTTGAGAACTGAGCTTTAGCATACATTCCTTATGATACCAAAAAAAAAAAAAGATTTTAAAGAGAGTGATATAATTTTTAGGGGTGGAAGAAAAATTACTTAGTATCCACAACTTTGAAAAAAATCACATTATTCACTTGTATGTAGTCAGAATTCTTGGTTGCAAGCCACAGAAAATAATTGGGCAACCTAAGCAGAAGGGAGTATTTTGGAAGGATATGGAGGCCTCTTAGGAGGACCAGGCTTAGAATGAGCAAGAACTAATCTATAAGAAATACATTTCTGCTGCTCAATACATTTCTGCTGCTCAAGATGTATAATTGACATCAACTACTGTGTTTTTTTCCCAAGAGTCAGAATCCTAGAAAAGCGTATCTGATTGGCCAAGGGTGCTCATATGACCTACTTATGGGGTTGTGCAGCTGTATTCTCTTCAGCTCCAATAGTGGAAGTGGGCAGTGTCTCTTCCCAAAACCCACACACAGTGGGGGATTATCCAGGAAAGCAATCGGATGATGCTCTGAGGGTTAGCATTGGATGCTGGATGGCCAGAGGAGGAGGCATTTTTCTTTTGTTGTTGTTATTCAGTCACTCAGTTGTGTCCAACTGTTTGCAACCCTGTGGACTGCACAATGCCAGGCTTCCCTGGCCTTCACTATCTCCCAGAGTTTGCTCAAATTCATGTCCATTGAGTTGGTGATGCCATCCAACCACTTTCCTGAATCATTTTTAATCATGTGTATCATCCTTCACACATTTAAAATTATTTCTAAGAATAGGTAATTCTTAGAGTTCTGAGTTTTCTTGTTCCAATCAAGTAACTTATAGATCTTCATCAATTTCAAAGAGGCACTATGAGAAAAGGTAGAGGTAATCATGGCTGTTAACAGAGATGTTACGATCCAGAATCAGCTCTGTTGTTTTGAAAAGGATAGGCTAAATTAATTTTTTTATATGAAACTGACCAACATAAAAATGGAATAATAACCAGCAGTGCCATGGGTAGAGTGAACAAGGCACTCTCATACTTTGTTGGTAGAAGATTAAATTGGTGCATCCCATCTGAAGGATAATTTGGAATTATACATTTAAAATGTCCACATCTTCTGATCTAAAAATTCCATTTTAGGAATTTATCTTAAAAGAAAGATTAGTATAAACACAAATATATTTATTGCAACATTGTATTGATATATATTGGGCTTCCCAGGTGGCCTGGGGGTGAAGAATCTACATGCCAATAATGCAGGAGATGTAAGTTTGATCCCTGGGTCCAGAAGATTCCATGCAGGAGGGAATGGGAGCCCACTCTAATATTCTTGCTTGGGAAATCCCATGGACAGAGGAGCCTGATGGGCTACAATCCATGGGGTCACAAAAAGTTGGACATGACTTAGCGACTAAGCATGTATGCATTGATATATAATTGTGAAAAAGTAGAAACCAAACAAATATTCAACAAAATGCAGATTGGTGGAATAAACTAGTAAACTACATAATGAAATAGTTTGCAGTCATTAAAAGATGTTATGGAATTGTTCATTAACATTTTAAGATATTTATGATATGTGGTTTAAGAACAAAAAAAAAACAGGTTACAAAACAGTATGTGAAGTATGATGGCCTTTTGATTTAAAAAATGCAAATATAGTTTGTGTTGATNATTTATGATATGTGGTTTAAGAACAAAAAAAAAAACAGGTTACAAAACAGTATGTGAAGTATGATGGCCTTTTGATTTAAAAAATGCAAATATAGTTTGTGTTGATTACTATGCACAAAGATTAAAAAAAAGTTTGGAAAGTCATACATTAAAATATTAACAGTGGTGATTTCAGGTGGTGGGATTATGAGTGATTTTTATCTTTATGTTTTCTATTTGATATTTTTGGCCTTTACATACTGCACATGTAACTGAAACATAAGCTATTTATAAATATTTTTGTGTTAAGGAAGTGTGTGTGCATACATGCTAAGTTGCTTCAGTTGTGCACGACTCTTTGCAACCTCATGTACTGTAGCCCTCCAGGCTCCTCTGCCCAGGAAATTCTCCAGGCAAGAATGCTGGAGTGGGTTGCCATGCCCTCCTCCAGGGGATCTTCTTGACCCAGGGACTGAATCTGAATCTTTTATGTTTCCTGCATTGGCAGGTGGGTTCTTGACAACACTACCACCACCTGGGAATCCCTAAGGAAATATAGACTAACATTAAATGTGCATACAGAGGCAGGACTGATGTCACAGATACTACTTAAGAAACATACCTTGTGTAAATTGTGCTTTGTAAGGAAAAAAAAAATGCCTCTTTGCCTAAGTTGACAACATCTTGAAACATCCTTACATGTTTATGAGAGAGACCATAATGTCCTTCTTTATGTCTTTGTTCCCATCATGAGGCTAAGGCATTTTTTCCCCAAAATTGTCTATTAATGTGGTTGAAAAAATCATGGACTACAGAGAGAAGCTGTGCTTCCTTTGACCATGGGGAAGAGAGTAGAAAGGTCCTTCATTTTGCCAAATGAACAGAAAGCACCCAGACCTTTTCAGCCTCAGTGCCATTCAGGCAAGTAGATGTGAGATCCATAGTTTAATAGATAAAGTATCAAGCAAGCATCCCAATCCATTATTTCTGGAAGGGCAAGGTTGGCTCAGGGGGCACACTTCAGAGGGTCCCAAGGATGCAAAAATGCCCTCAGATAGTGCAGCTCAGGATGAATTTGTACACTTTTTCTATAAATTAAGCCTTCCTTGCGGTTTCTAAGGAGGCCCATAAAGGATGCAGAAAAGCAAGCATTAATGTGTTTCCCTGCACTGCAGTCAAAATGAAGTTTCAAAAGAGGCAAACACTTTGGTCTGCTTCTTTTCCCCTTATGGCAGCTCCTAGCTTTCATTTTTTCTGAACAATTATTTTCTAATTCAGATGCTTAATAAGAACCTTCAGGTCAATATGATGAAAGGCACTTTGTAAAATGAAGAACCAGCATTATGCCAAATTAAAGTTTGGGTCTTTGCAATGAATGAACCATTTTCTATATAGAAATCCATGGCTATGACCCAGGGGCAGTGCAGAGGTTATTTTTTTCTTTCTTCTTCTTCTTTTTTTTTCTTTTTTTTTTTTTGTGGTTCTTTCTAACAAAACTTTCTCTCCCTTTTTTTTCTTGCCAGTTGTCTTTGTGTCTCAAAATTGAATGTTGTCCACTGGATTTTGCCGCTGGTTCCCTCCCTCTCTGTGCTGTACAGTGGTAACTGCTACACAGAGTGTGTTCTGCAGAGTCATGTGTGTGAAGCTGGTGTTCCCTTGGAGTGTTGGTACAGGACATTTCATCCTTTTTAGGTCCCTGGCCCCCTTTTCTGGCTTGGTTTTGTGAAACCCTGTTCAGTAGTTACCAGAGAGAACAAAATGCCTGGCAAAATTGGGGAAACAATTGCAGAGAAAATCTGTTTACACAAGGCACAAGGGCCAGCCAGCTATAGCTTGATCGACTTTGTGGTTTAATTTTTCACAAAGTAAAAACCATAGAACAAGCTTTGGCAGGATGGAGGTGAGGGTGGGGGTTGGAAAACAAGGGGAGAAATAAATCTTGTTTTAATTAGCCCTACAAAAGAGGTCCATTTAACTTAAAGAGGACTAGCATGGATGGTAGAATCATATCTTTTTCTCTGTATTTACTAATGGGTGACAATAACAGACAGATAGAAAAATGAATTTGCCTCATTCAATAAAAGCAAATAATCTAGGTTAGTGGTATTGGATCCTCACTAGGGCATAGCAGGGGCATGATTAAGTTTATGTGTGGGTCTGCTAGAAGTTCAATTATTTTAAGTTATTTTAAAAAGCTTTATTGAAGTACTTTAGGTTATTTTAGATTCTTGCTCATAAGGGTCTTGCCAGTTAATAAAGGCTGTGAAAGTGAAAGAGTCTGTTGCTCAGTCATGTCTGACTCAGTGAGTCCATGGACTGTAACCCACCCGGTCCTCTGTCCATGGGATTCTCCAGGCAAGAAGACTGGAGTGGGTAGCCATTCCCTTCTCCAGGAGATCTTCCTGACCCAGTGATAGAACCTGGGTCTCCTGAATTGCAGGCAGATTCTTCACCGTCTGAGCCAGGCTATAACTGTAGTTATCATTGTATGCCCAGACCAAGAGTCAAGCTCTTGAGTATGACCTCAGAGTTACTACTCTCAGACCAAAGTATGTTCCACTTTTAAGTCACTCCCATAGCTATAATTATGCTTTTAAAGGTCCAGTTTATAACCTTGATTTGTTATGGTCTTTTTTGGCTCCGAGTACTAAAAAGAATCCCTAGTTGGAAATTCTCTGCAAATTCCACTTTATTTACTGTGCTAAGTTGCTTCAGTTGTGTCTAACTCTATATGACCCTATGAACTGTAGCCTGCCAGGCTCCTCTGTCCATGGGATTCTATAGGCAAAAATACTGGAGGGGATTGCCATTCCCTTCTCTAGGGGATCTTCCCCACCCAGGGGTCGAACCGGCATGTCTCACGTCTAACCTGCATTGGCAGGCGGGTTCTTTACCACTAGTGATACCTGGGAAGCCCCATTTTATTTACAGTTCAGTGCTTTTTGTTCCCCAAACTATTTCTTAATTTATCATCCCTGTTCGAAATATTAGAGCCTTTTTAAAGAGTGTAAACTAAGAAGTTTTGGGGGTTTTATGGTTTTTGTTTTTTTGATGGTTCGACTTACACCATCCTTTAGCTCAATGACGTATTCATTTCTTATTTCGCCCTTTAGCCCTAAGTCTTATTCTCTGGGTCCATGGACCTTGAACTAAGCAGATGATAAATGAGGTTCATTCTCGCTACAGGGATATGTTAGCAGATATAAATAATAGTGTTCGTTTTAATAAAATAAGATATCTTGGAACAACCAAGAAATAAACTGTTATTAGTTTTATATTATTTCACTGTTTCTATCATTATCTCTGTAATGGACATGGCAGTAAATAATAGTTTTACCTTCATGTCAGGAAACTAAACACAGATCAGTTAAATGTTATAAAAAGTCATGCTGTATTTTGCACCTGTTTAAAAATCAGGACAAGGGAAACTAGAACAGCTTTTCAAGAGGTCTATGTAGACAGAAAATTATTATTCACTGGTTCATTGAAACTCAAGAAGGAATTTTTATATCAGAGCATTTTCTGATATCAATCTATATTGAGACTATAAAGCTAGTTTCTTAAAGAACCTCCACATGTTCTCTATAGTGACTGCACCAATTTAAAAAATCTAAAAATAGAACTACCATATGACTCAGCAATCCCACTCTAGGGCATATATAATTCCAAAAGATAATGTACCTCGATGTTCATTGCAGCATTGTTTACAATGCCAAGACATGGAAGCAAACTAAATGTCCACTGACCGAACAATGGATAAAGAAGACATGGTACCTATATACAATGGAATATTCCTCAGCCATAAAAAGAACAAAATTGTATCATCTGCAGAGGTGTAGATGGACCATCTGTAGATGGTCACACAGAGTGAAGTCAGAAAGAGAAAAACAAATATCATATATTGATGTATATATGTGGAATCTAGAAAAATGGTACAGATGAACCTATTTGTAAAGCAGAAATAGAGACACACAGATGTAGAGAACAAATTTATGGATACCAAAGGCGGATGGGGTATGCTGGGATGAATTGGGAGATTGCAATTGATATACATACGTTGCTGCTGCTGCTGCTAAGTCTCTTCAGTTGTGTCTGACTCTATGTGACCCCATAGACGGCAGCCCACCAGGCTCCCCTGTCCCTGGGATTCTCCAGGCAAGAACACTGGAGTGGGTTGCCATTTCCTTCTCCAATGCGTGAAAGTGAAAAGTGAAAGTGAAGTCGCTCAGTCGTGTCCGACTCTTAGCAACCCCATAGACTGCAGCCCACCAGGCTCCTCCATCTGTGGGATTTTCCAGGCAAGAGTACTATGTATAAAATGGGCTTCCCTAGTGGCTCAGACAGTAAAGCGTCTGTCTGCAACGCAGGAGACCCAGGTTTGATCCCTGGGTTGAGAAGATCCCCTGGAGAAGGAAATGGCAGCCTACTCCAGCATTCTTGCCAGGAAAATCCCATGGATAAAATGGATAACTACTGAGAACCTACTGTATAACACAGGAAATTCTACTCAGTGCCCTGTGGTGACCTAAATAGGAAAGAAATCCAAAAAAGAGGGGATATATGAACATGTTTGAGTTATTCACTTTGCTTCACTTTATAGCAACACTATAAAGCAACAATAGTTGATAAAAAAAATTTTTAAAAGGCCACAAAGCTAGGCACTGAGAGTTCAGCTCAGTTCAGTTCATTCGCTCAGTCATGTCCAACTCTTTGTGACCCCATGGACTGCAGCACGACAGGCCTCCCTGTCCATCACCAACTCCCAGAGTTTACCTTAACTCATTTCCAGTGAGTCAGTGATGCCATCCAACTATCTCATCCTCTGTTGTCCCCTTCTCTTCCTGCACTCAATCTTTCCCAGCATCAGGGTCTTTTCAAATGAGTCAGTTCTTTGCATCAGGTGGCCAAAGTATTGGAGTTTCAGCTTCAGCAACAGTCCTTCCAAAGAACACCCAGGGCTGATCTCCTTCAGAATGGACTGGTTGGATCTCCTTGCAGTCCAAGGGACTCTCAAGAGTCTTCTCCAACACCACAGTTCAAAAGCATCAATTCTTTGGCACTCAGCCTTCTTCA
>SJYQ01104756.1:1204576-1253271 GCA_006410935.1 Redunca redunca
CCCCTTTTCCCCCTGCCCCCAACCCCTCCCAGCATCAGAGTCTTTTCCAACAAATTAATCTATATACCTACTTCAGTTTCAATATAAGTTCCAGCAGTGCTATGGATTAAATGCTATGTTTCCCCAAATTTACATGCTGAAATCCTGATCTCCCACTGCTGTAAAGGTATTAGAACTTGGGGCCTTTGGGAGATAATTAGGTCACGTAGGTGGAGCCCTCATGAACTGTGAAGTGAAAAAGTGAAAGTGAAAGTCGCTCAGTCGTGTTCGACTCTTTG
This sequence comes from Redunca redunca, assembly GCA_006410935.1. Taxonomy (NCBI): domain Eukaryota; kingdom Metazoa; phylum Chordata; class Mammalia; order Artiodactyla; family Bovidae; genus Redunca; species Redunca redunca. The sequence continues at coordinate 1,204,855 of SJYQ01104756.1, forward strand.
TGACCCCATGAATTATACAGTTCTATCCGTGGAATTCTCTAGGCCAGAATACTGCAGTGGGTAGCCTATCCCTTCTCCAGTGGATATTCCTGACCCAGGAATTGAACTAGGGTCTCCTGCATTGCAGGAGGATTCTTCACCAACTGAGTTATGAGGCAAGCCTGTATCAGTGTCCTTATAAGAAGGCAGATAAGCTCTCTCTCTCTCTCTCTTTCCCTCTTTCTCTCTATACCATGTGAGAATGCAACATGACGAAGGCTGACTGCAGATCAGAAAGAAGGCCCTCATCAGATACTTGAACTGCAACTCCTTGATCTTAGATGTCCCAGCTTTCAGAACTGTGAGCAATAAATTCTTGTTGTTTAAGCTACCCAGTCTATGGCCATTTGTTACAGAGCCTGGAGGTGACTGAGATGTGTCATAATCCAACTCATTTATTTTTGCTTTTATTGCCTGTGCTTTTGACGTCACATCCAAAGTCAATTCCCAGATCACTATCAAGGATCTTTTCCTCTATGCTTTTTTCTAGGAGTTTCACAGCTTTGGATCTTACAATTAAGTATTTAATACCTTCTGAGTGAATTTTTGTGAAGTCTAAGGGTCTAATTTAATTACTTTGCATGTGAATATCCAGTTTTCCCAATAGCATTTATCTCAGAAATCTCAGAAAAATGATGTCGATAAAAGAACCCAGACATACGAGCTCATGCTCCAAGATTTCATTTATATAAAAAGTACAAAACAGGCAAAAATCTCCTGCAGGGTATCTTGCCTGGAGTATTCCACTCCCGTGTTCTTGCTTGGAGGATCCCATGGACAGAGGAGTCTGGTGGGCTACAGTCCATGGGGTCACAAAGAGTTGGACACAACTGAAGCAACTCAGCACCTCTGTTTGTTAGACTAGTGCTTATTGCCTTGCAGACAGGTCAAATCTGAAAAATCACTGTTTCCAGATCAGCTCAAACATTTCAATGACTGATCCACACAGTTTCTTTTGACATTAAAAAGTGTAATTTTTTTCAATCCAGCCACAAAATGTAACTGATGTATTATTCTATTCTATTATTATTCTATAATATTTTATATTTTATTCTATAATATCTACTAATATTATATTATCCTGTAAGTATAAAGAAAAGCCAAACTAATCTATTGGGTTGGTCAGAAAGTTCACTCAGGTTTTTCCATAAGATGTTATGGAAAAATCCAAACAAAATTTTTGGCCAACTCAATATAATGTTATAGGTCAGGATGGTGGTCACATTTAGGGCCGGTGGTGACAAGATATGGGTAAGAAGTGGGGAAAGGCTTCTGAGGTGCTGGGACGTTCTTTCTCAGTGTGGGTGCTGATGACACAAGTGGGTTCTGATTGTAAAAGTGTACTGAGCCTTCTGCTTCTATGTGCACTTTTCTGTGTTAACATTACGCTACAGTAAAAGTAAAATTAAAAGGTAATTTGTTCAAATGTTTGTCAATAAGTGATTTACATAAAAATTAATATACATCTAAGTGGTGTGGAAATTTAGAAATCATCACTTTACAAAATTGTGTCCTTTAAAAATTATTGTATCCATCACTGTACCATGTGTGCCTCAAAATTTGCTTGATTATGTTCTTTTTTCACTGTATTTTGTTCCAAAAAGGGTATCAGGAAATAAGGAACATGTCTATTCATTCTGGTGACAAGGATGTCAATCAAAAATAGAAGCTACCACTTTTTGAATGTCTAGTATATGTCACAACTGTAGCTTGTGTTGTCTCTAATTACTCAACATCTGGTGAGATGCATTTTGTTATTCCTTTTTGCAGATGAGCTAACTGAGGCTCAGAGACATAAAAGAATTTGACCAAGGCCACACTTATTTTTAAACTCAGGTTTGTTTCATTTCCAAACCTGTTCTTTTTGCACCACACCATTGCATCCATATGCCTGCTTCTTAGGACAATGACAGCTTTCTGAAATATGCCACATGAACAGTCTACCTGCTGCCCATGAGCATTGGAATCTGGAGACCAGGGACTCATTTGCCTCCATTTCCATTTCTAGTAAATCCAGACACCATGGACTTCCTACCTTAGTCTTCCTGAGTCAATGTTCCTCCTATTTAGAGAGAGCTCAGACCATCATGATCATATGTTTCAATTTCAGTTTTTGGTTTCTAAAAATAAAAAGAGGATCCATGGTCTAGATATTCTAAAGCTGACTTTTTTCATCAAATGCAGCAAATAAAATAATGAGACATGAGTTGGGGGTGGTTTATATGGTTTTGTTTAAGTTATGAGAAAAAATAGTCTTGCATCAAGTCTCCGAACAGGAAACATAGATTGTATTTTAATCACCATGCAGAACCCTAAGTAAGACTTTTAAACCCTCCTGGAGAAAAAAGAAAGGATGTTACATCTGCTTATAAGAAGATAAGGAAGTAAAGCTACTTACACTAGGCTTTTAAGAAAAAATGTACATAGAGACCAAAATTAGGCTGATGTGATTGCTTTATAGAACAGCTTCTCTTTCTTGTCTCACATGTCACCTTAACTCTTCTCCATCAGTTACACTGCTACTACTTGAGCTTCAGTGGTACATACAGGAGTTCCTGGGCAGATGCTAAGGATGATGCAGGGATCAATTTAGTCCTTCATCAAAAATCCACTGGGTGCCTGCCATATACCAGATATGATATGTATAATAGGATGCTTAGGATAACATGGTGAGTCAGATTTTTTTCCTGCCTTTAAGAAGCTTTAGTTTTGTCACTAAAGGGCTATGGATTCAATGTCCTCACCACCCGCCCCCAAAACTGGCCCGGATCTATTGACTACTCCCAGAACCACTGGTTTTACTTGAAACAAGTCAGTGGAGGCTGAATCTGCTTTGATTCTCCCCACTCCTCAAGGTTTTATTTAACAAGTCATCTGCCTTCTGCAACAAACACTGTTTCAATCCCCCCTCCATGGTCAGGTTCATACTTTCCTTTTTACTTTCCCATTTGTCCACATGCTATGTTCATAGTAACCTCTGATTGTATATTAGGACCGTGTGTGTGTGTGTGTGTGTGTGTGTGTGCATGCTCAGACACACAAATGTTTATCTTCTCCCTAAACAGAGCCTCCCAATCTTCTGAAGGCATAAACCTTGCTTTTAGACATGCTTAGAATGTCTTATTTGGTTAGTTTTGCTTAAGAAGTACTGTTGATCAACTGACGAACTGGTTGAAAGACACTGAGCCTACCTGTCCTGCATAACAGACAGGTTGGCTAATCCAAAGCAATTTCTCTGAGATGAGGCCACCTGAGGTGAAGCAACAGACCACTACTGCTGAGCATGTCCACCTCATGGGGTTTGAGGTGTTATCAGATGCCAAAGTTTGCCCGGGGTGACTAACAGCTGGCACTGGGGTTCACTTATTACAGTTACTACCATGAGAGAAAGTAGCCAGAGAGCATTAAATAAAAATGCAACCTTGGGTCCTTCCTAGAATCTAACATGATATAAAAAATCCCCAAAGTCTACAACAAAGTAGAATGGAATAATTCCTGTAACCATAGAGAAATGTGCAGAATTCTTAGGAATAGAACTGTCCAGTGTCTTCCATTCCCATCCTTCTTTTCCTATAAAAATGTCTAGATTTTCTATAAGTCAGTGGGAAAGGTTCATAGGGGATTACCCTTTAGGATAAAGGCTTCACTTGTGGCTCAGTGGTAAAGAATCCACCTGCAATGAAGAAGATGCAGGAGATGCAGGTTTGATTCCTAGGTCAGGAAGATCCCCTGGAGGAGGGCATTGCAATCCTCTCCATTATTCTTGCCTAGAGAATTCCATGGACAGAGGAGCCTGGTGGGTTACAGTCAACCGGGTTGCAAACAGTCAGAAGTGACTGAGCATGCATGCACACCCTGTAGGATAAACTAATTGTTCTCAAAAACTATTTTTCTCCAGATAAATCAAAGAATAATCAATAGTGGGGCTCGAAGTTATCACTACAAGGTATGGGGGTAACTTTTCAAAGAAGAGGCCACATGGCAACTACAAACACAACTCTCCATATTTAATTATAAGCTCATTTGCTGCATAGGCAGTCAAGCACCCCAAACTTTAGCTGAACCCCAGCCCACATCTTCCCAGGCAGACTCCTACCCAACTAGTCCTGAAATCCTAGAGGATTTCGTCCTCCGTGGGAGAGTAAAATCCTAGACTCAAGTAAACTGTGACTTGGATGAGGCAGCATATCCAGTTATGTCAACATGGCCTGGTGGCTAAAAGTCAGATTGCCTCATTTTGTTCTGGACACACTGTAAGGGTTTGAATCCTGGCTCTGCTGCTCATTAAACCATTACACCGTGGGATAAGCTGCTTAACTTTAGTTTCCTCAGCAGTAACATGGCCATGGCACTCCTCGCAGAGCTATGTGCAAGACTGAACTAGACGGCCCGTGGGAGATGTTATGTGGCACATGGGAGTGCTTGGCCAGTTTTTATCTGTCCCACTCCACTGGGTCTCAGACTCAACAGGTGTGATGAAGACCATGCCCTACCAAGGGGAGGCAGGTTTCCCTCTCTTGCCATTGACAGATTCCCACTCACAGGGCTCTCTGTGAAATTCCCCATCTCCCGTAGACTGTCTCCACTTCCTACACTGAATCCCAAACGAGAAGAGGGATCTTCAGTTCAGTTCAGTTCAGTTGCTCAGTCCTGTCCGACTCTTTGCGACCCCATGAATCACAGCACGCCAGGTGTCCCTGTCCATCACCAACTCCCGGAGTTCACTCAAACTCACATCCATCGAGTTGGTGATGCCATCCAGCCACCCCATCCTCTGTCGTCCCCTTCTCCTCCTGCCCCCAATCCCTCCCAGCATCAGAGTCTTTTCCAATGAGTCAACTCTTCACATGAGGTAGCCAAAGTATTGGAGTTTCAGCTTCAGCATCATTCCCTCAAAAGAACACCCAGGACTGATCTCCTTTAGAATGGACTGGTTGGATCTCCTTGCAGTCCAAGGGACTGTCAAGAGTCTTCTCCAACACCACAGCTCAAAAGCATCAATTCTTCAGCACTTAGCTTCCTTTATAGTCCAACTCTTACATCTATACATAACTACTGGAAAAACCATAGCCTTGACTAGACGGACCTTTCTTGGCAAAGTAATGTCTCTGCTTTTCAATATGCTATCTAGGTTGGTCATAACTTTCCTTCCAAGGAGCAAGTATCTTTTAATTTCATGGCTGCAATCACCATCTTCAGTGATTCTGGAGCCCCCCAAAATAAAGTCTGACACTATTTCCCCATCTATTTCCCATGAAGTGATGGGACCAGGTGCCATGATCTTAGTTTTCTGAATGTTGAGGTTTAAGCCAACTTTTTCACTCTCCACTTTCATTTTCATCAAGAGGCTTTTTAGTTCCTCTTCCAATATCTGAGGTTATTGATATTTCTCCTGGCAATCTTGATTTCCAGCTTGTGCTTCTTCCAGCCCAGCGTTTCGCATGATGTACTCTGCATAGAAGTTAAATAAGCAGGGTGACAATATACAGCCTTGACATACTCCTTTTCCTATTTGGAACCAGGCTGTTGTTCCATTTCCAGTTCTAACTGTTGCTTCCTGACCTGCATATAGGTTTCTCAAGAGGCAGGTCAGGTGGTCTGATATTCCAATCTCTTTCAGAATTTTCCACAGTTTATTGTGATCCACATAGTCAAAGGCTTTGGCATAGTCAATAAAGCAGAAATAGATGTTTTTCTGGAACTCTCTTGCTTTTTCTATGATCCAGCAGATGTTGGCAATTTGATCTCTGGTTCCTCTACCTTTTCTAAAACCAGCTTGCACATCTGGAAGTTCACGGTTCACATACTGCTGAAGCCTGGCTTGGAGAATTTTGAGCATTACTTTACTAGCGTGTGAGATGAGTGCAACTGTGCGGTAGTTTCAGCATTCTTTGGCATTGCCTTTCTTTGTGATTGGAAGGAAAATGGACTTTTTCCAGTCCTGTGGCCACTGCTGAGTGTTCCAAATTTGCTGGCATACTGAATGCAGCACTTTCACAGCATCATCTTTCAGGATTTGGTCTTAAGACCTCCAAATTGGAGAATCTTATGACCCTCCAAGCAATGTGAAGGCTGACTTGGAGATGTGTCCTTTTGAAATAATTCCAGGGGAAATAGCCTTCACATGAGTGTGTTCCAAAGCAAGTTCTGCCAAATGTTGGTTCTGTAAAGTCTCATCAAGTAAAACCTTCCGTAGTTAAATACATGTTTAAAGGACTAGTACCATCTCTCTTGGAGATTCTGCATTCATGCTTAGTTGCTCAGCCGTGTCCAACTGTTTGTGGCTCAATGGACTGTAGCCCACCAACTTTCTCCATTCATGAAATTTTCTCATGTGCATCAATATATGAAAGGCTTGAAAAGATCATGAAGAAACTGACTTGGCTTCATCTCATTCAATGTTTCTACTATTTATTTTATTACAAACCTGTTGTTAATATTTTGGGACCAATGTTCTTAGGAAAGCACAGTAGAAATGGTGGGAGATGTCAAAAACAATAATAAATGATGCTACCAGCAGCAGTCACCATTACTTGTCCTAAATTCTCAGAAAAATATTTTAAACACTCTCTACATAGTCTTGTCCACAGTTAAGTTCTCCTTTCCCCAAATCACCTTCTGCTAAGTCACTTCAGTCATGTCTGACTCTGGGCGACCCCATAGACGGCAGCCTACTAGGCTCCCCTGTCCCTGGGATTCACCTTACCTGGCTGCATAACTGAGGTCTTACAGACTCTGGGATTGTTACCTAGGTCCTGTCATAGAGACGACCTGTTTGTGGAAAACTTTCTGTGGTTATTAAACACACATAGCTTGATTTTGATTTTTTTCATAAGAGAGTTATCTTCCTTAGAAAAGAGATCATTCAACTCCATTCTATACCAATATGTTTTCTCCTTTCACTCCCTCTTTGTGTAGTAATCTACTCTAGAATCTGTTCCCACAGGTTTGGGGAAGGAAAAAAGAAAAGCCCCCAGCCCCCCCCGCTTCCCCTTTGCCTTCCAATGCCCCCGAGCAGCTGGTAGGGTTTATTGCTCTTCCCCAACATTGGCTTCATTCTATACACAGAGTAAGATTGATTATCCTCATTCAAAAACGTGAAGATCCAGCATGTGCCTTTGTCCTGCGTCCCCTGAGAGTGAACTGGCATCAGCAGCACACCGTAAAGAGGCAGCACTTTGGGGGCCGGGAGCTTGACAGCAACAGTATGGAGCAGGCGCACAGGGGCCACACCACCACCCCCTGTTCTTGCCAGCCTCTACCTTGAGCTGCTCCTTCACCAGAGAAGAGCATGGACAAAGAGGCTGGTCCAGTCGTCCTGCGGAGACTGCCTGGCAGTGCTGGCCAGGTGGAAGCTCTAACCAGAGCTGAAATGGCCTTTCATCCAAAGGCACCGTCACTTACAATCCAGGGCTGCACTGATGTTGAGCAAGATGTGCTCTGTGTGTGCATATGTTTGTACACACATGTGCACACAATGCACACAGTATCTGCCTGAGAGGCCCCCAAGGCAGGTTACACAAACCTGGCACACGACAAGGTTCTCACCAGGCTCTCATTTTTCATTTCACCAGTTGGGCTGAAATAAAAACTCAGAGCCCCCACAGTATTGAACCACCATTCCAGAGCCAGCCAAGGTTTGGAACATAAAGAGAGCTGAACAAACCAGTGTGTAGGCAACCCCAGGGAAAGTAATTGTTCTTCTTAGCAGCCCGGCTGCTTCTCTGCTTAGCATCTGAACAAGTTAATTTGGAAACATGGCCTTCTGGAAAGAAATGGCACTCATCTCAGCATCCAATGGATTCATGGGGAGAAATGCCCTTTCGCCAGGTAGAAACAGTAAATTATATTTGAAATCCATTTCTATTGAAGGGGGGGTGGGGAACAACTTCACTTTCCCAGGAGCCACTCTTTTGGCCTGATGGCAAGATTTAACCATGGCTGTCCAACTTCAGGGGTCACTTTTTTGCTCACACTGGTGTCTGGCAACCAGGGGAAGAATTTTACTAATCAAACCAGGAGCAGTTTAATTAAATACAAATTCACATAAAGACGTTTGCCCTTTGCTAATCTTGGGCTTCAAGGAACTAATCTCAGCAGCATCTAAATCAGATAAATCGGCTAAATTGATCCTGCTCCTTAGAAAGGGTGCTTCATCTAGATCCAATCAACAGTAGATTGAGGTGTGATGTGAGATGAGGGGAAGGAATCAGGCCATCCACTGATTCTGGGATGGGAGTCGGACTTCAAGGAGCAAAAACACCTCTATTTCATGTTAGCTTTGTTCCCTGCTGAACTCTGGGGCTGCTGAATTGTGGCACCAGAACTGCCCTTTCTACTGGGCAGAGGGAGAGACAGCAGTGGGCTCAGAGAGGAAGAGCTGGAGAAATATGATCTAGACATTGTGTCTTTTTGTTCTGTCCACAGTTTTGTCCAAGTCTGCATTTGACCTTCCACCCCCCATTAATTAGGTCCTGCTATGTTTCTGGAACTGAGCTAGATGTTTCCCAAATTATTTTTCATACCATACACCTCAAAACTGAACTAAAAAGTAACATGGGATAGGTGTCCCTGGGAGTGAATCCTATCTCACAAGGATTAGCTGTGTGACTTGGGACAAGTCAGTTCAGCTCTCTGAACCCCAGTTCTCTCATCTGTAAGATCAAAAGAATGATAGCGACAGTGAAAGATCAACTGTGATAAACCTTAAAAAAAAAAAAACAAACCACATCACACAGCTATCACTCTCATTCCCATTTTACAGATAGGAATGTGGCTCAGACAAGATGAACTGTCTCAGACCTCACTGCAAGTAAGTCACAGTTGGGGGATACAAATTAATGAAGTGTACTTTCAAGAAATTGAGGAGTTGGGAAACAGAAATAAATGCTAGAAAGGGAAGTTTAAAAGTTATTAGAGAGACAATGGTATGGAAGCCTGGGATTTGATAAGATTTCAGATTGTGAGACTAACAGGAGAGAGAAGTAAAAAACAAAGATTAAGCCTTGGGGCCCATCTGTGCCTCAGGCTGGGAAAAAGAGGTAGGAATCCCCTTTCTCCTCCCTATCCTTGATACCGTGGGGCTGAGGAATGCACCTGATTGCAGGTGAGTTACTTGGTGGGCCTCAGATGACAAAGGAAGCCCAATGTGAGGGACACAGAAAAGGGAAGGTGGTAGGGAAAACTCAGGGAGGAAATTCAAAATACCTCAAAAGCACTATAGGAAATTCAAAAGCACTAGAGGATCCTAACATAATTAAAAGTTTTGTTTGGGTGACCAGAAAGAATTATCTTGTAGGGCACAAGCTAGGGAAGAATGGAAAGTCAAAAAATGAAGATCAAATTCAGTATCTTTCTAAGAATAGGTATCATCCACTCATTCCTTTTAGTTCAGTTCAGTCGTTCAGTCGTGTCCAACTCTTTGCGACCCCATGGACTGCAGCACCCCAGGCTTCCTTGTCTGTCACCAACTCCTGGAGCTTGCTCAAATTCATGTCTATCCAGTTGGTGATACGATCCAACCATTCACTCCTTTATTCTTTCCCAAATTTTAGGAAGGAGGATGCTACTCAGTTTCATGAATAAATAGATCTCCTGCCTTCAAGGATGTCTCAGTCTACGACCGCAGGAAAAAGAGAAGAGAGAGCGATGTGAATGAGGGGAAGTAGGGGGCCTGAGGAGGCGATAGGGTGGAAGTAACAGAGCAGAGGAAGTCTGGCTCGTGGGTAAGTGACGAAGTATGTAAATGAAAAGATGGCGCCAGGAAGTTGATAGAATGAGCCAAAGATGAGTAACCCAGTTTTAACGACAGTAGTGATGACAATAGCAATTCTATTTTCAGAGCTCTTAGTTCCTTTTTGTCTGTTTAACTTTCCTACCTACAAATATGTCTCATTTATTCCTCACAATGTTAATATGTAGTATATGACATTCCCCCTTTATTTATGGATGAGGAAACAGAGGCTCAAAGTAACAAAGTTTCACAGTCTCTAATCCATAAGTTTGGAACAAGATATTTCACTGCAGTGTCATATAGCAAATCCACAATGTCTTCTTCCAGCACCACTTTATTCCTAATAAACCATATCCAGATTTTATTGGCTTGTATCAAGGATATCTACAAAATCTTCACAGTAGTTTTGGTGTTCGGAGTTTTTTTTTTCCTGGAATTTTATCCAAAGAAAGAACATGGTGTAATAACCCAATTTAAAAGCTAACATCAATCTCCTTTTGTGCCGAGAATCTGAATTTCATCAAATGGATCTCTTGAACCCATTCCCTATGAGTTAATAATTAAAGTTCCCACTGCACAACCTCCATGAGTGTGTTTATTTGTATTGCCTAACAATTGGCATCCAAAGACAGTTTACTGCACCCCACCCCCCAAAAAAAACAGGCTTTGAAGTGTGTGTCCTCTTCTTTCCAGGAACAAAATGGTCCTTTGAGAAAATTAGCACCACCACGGCTGTAGAGATAATCCAGTCTAATCCAGTTCTTCAGTTATGGACTGAACCTCAAGTACCAACCAGTTGAATGATTTGCCGAAAGCAGTGAGAGCATTTTATTTAAATTCATATGTCAGTATTTTTGTCTTTTATGGTCATTTATATGTCCTCTATTTAAAATTATGAACTATAGCCTATCAGGAATTATCTAGTTTAATGCCCTCATTTTATAAATGAGGAAACAGAGGCACAGAGCAAAGTGATGAGTCTGATCATCACTGGTTTATGGGGAACCAGTGGAAGAGTTGAAATCCCGGTCTCCCAACTCCCTCCTTGGACATTTTGCATAGACAGTGTTTCTCTCAATACAGTCCATGGATAACATCATGTGTTAAAGAAAACCTGCCTCCCGTTCTGGACTTGCTAAATCGTGATTTCTGGTAGTAGCTCAGAAATCTCAAAGCCTATGCCTGAGGGCCCCTGGTATGTAGACATTGCCATCTTTATGTCTAGTGCTATGATAAGACAATATTGACTCTCCCCTTGTATCTAAGACCTTCATGGAGAAAGCAGTCAAAAATCCCTTGTAAACTTTCATTAGATTTTTTATTGTGATTTTTTTTTTGCCTTTGTACATAAGTAAATGACAGCCCCCTCCAGTATCCTTGCTTAAAAAATACAGAGGAACCTGATGGGCTACAGTCCATGGGGTTGCAAAGAGTTGGAAGGGACTGAGCAACTGAGCACTTGTGCATGCACCTTCTGTTAAGTCAGTGTTCCCTTCCCTCCCTGAAGCTCTTTTTCTGTGCCAAGAAAAGGCAGGCAGAGGTGGGCAACATCAGCACCTCACTTTTCGTGCCTTCTGACTACTGTTGGCTCCTTCTCCACTTTGGTCTCCTGCTCAATTTTCTCTCAATGAACCTGTTTGGCTCATTGCAGGAACTCCCTAAAGAGTCCTACTTTTTACTCATATTGTGCCTATTCTAAATATTTACAAATTTGGGAAGAGAATGAAAAGAGATGATGAATTTTAGTCAAGAGAACATTCTACACACATTTTCAAATGTGAAAGGCAAAGCATTGCATCCACTTGTCCCATATCAATGAGATTATGAATCCAGACTAGAGGTTGGCTCTCCAGATTTTCAGATCACTGTCCATGCCTAGACTTGAAAAAATGCTATTCCTTTTAGAGTCCATTTCTAGTAAGAATCCTGCTAACTCAGCTTTACCAGAATTTCTACACTTGATGTCTGGTCACCTTCGATTTCTGATCAAGTTTCTTATCCTCCACCAACCCCCAGATCACCCTGATCAGCATATCTGATCACTCTGGCCTGCCTTTAGCAAGCATCTTGTTAGGTCAGGTTCATCAGAATCCTCTCTTACCTGTGGTGTTTCTTCTTAGTAATTCCCCATCCACTGGCTCTTCTCCTACCCTGGCTCCTTGGCCTTATTGTATTTGGAGTTAAATCCAATCTCTCTCCCCTAACACAAAATTTCGTTGTATTAAGTAGCTCCTCTTCAAGAAAGTTTTCTTTATCATTCTTTTAAAAAGTGTCATGAACAATTTTTCCCTTAACAATATAATCTCTATAAATGGTCTATCTATGGTCCCCTTGGTTTTTCTAAAATTGGTGGTGCAAAACTCAAAGTCACCCTGATCCCAAATCACAAAGAAAATGTATGCTCCATTTATATGCTAGCTCACTATTCAATATTACACCTATTAAACCATAATGAAACGACAGTTCAATATTGCAAAGCTCATGCTAGCCAAAAATTGGCAAACTAGATGTTTTAAAATACACATGCCCTAAAAATTGAGTGCCTGTCTTCACCACAATGAGAATAAAGCTCCAGGTGTTTACGTGGCCTAGACTGCCACAGAGAGTGGAGTAAAGTTCAAGAATCCACTGAGTTTTAGAATCCAACAGGAAAAAAATGGAATCTTTCCTACTTCTACTCCACTTTCAGTCTTCTCATACAGACCATGAGAACTGTGATACATCTAATGGATAATTGCACAACTCTTCAGGTTTCATTGGGTGTATGATCATGAGAAAGAGACAGTGTTTATTAGCTGACTCTGCCCTAGAAGGGGGCTTCCCTCATAGCTCAGTCGGTAAAAAATCTGCCTGCAGTGAGCAGACACAGGTTCAATCCCTGGGTCAGGAAGATTCCCTGGAGAAGGAAATGGCAACTCACTCCAGTATCCTTGCCTGGAAAATCCCATGGACAGAGGAGCCTGGTGGGCTGCAGTCTATGGGGTCACAAAGAGTTGGGCACAACTGAGCAATTAACACTGCTACTTCTGCCCTAGAATATCTTTTCAATCCTGATCCCTGGCAAGGTGACCAGACACCATGACCCAAGCCAAGTAGATGATTAAGTCAGACAGCTAATAAGTACATACTGAGACTCCAGGCAGGACAAAGTAGCCAGGATAACTACAGTTAGCATGTGACCACCTTAGATCAGCATGCTGGACATTGATGATCTGCTACTACTTAACCTGCTTACCACCATTCCACATGCCAGATGCCTGATGTCCTGCTGTCTGTATCAGCCATCATGGCATATCTCTTTCTCTCCTTCCTTGCTGCCATGTTGTACTACCCCCCAGCTCATTCATTCATTACCACCTATTGAAAATGCTGGTTGATGGTTTCACTGTTTTCTTCCCTATTGGTTGATACAGTCTCAGAGACCAGGAAAATATTTTCAGATATACACTGTATAAGAAGTGGCTAAGCACACGTATTTTAGAGTCAGACTACCCACATTCCTGGTGGGCCTCTCTGGTGGCTCAGATGGTAAAGAATCTGCCTGCAATGCAGGAGACCCGGGTTTAATCCCTGGGTCAGGAAGATCCCCTGAAGAAGGGAATGGCTACCCACTCCCGTATTCTTTCCAGGAGAATTCCATGGACAGAGGAGCCTGTCAGGCTACAGTCCATGGGGTTACAAAGAGTCAGATATGACTGAGCAACTAATACACAAAACATAACACCCAATTTCCTAGACCTAATTCTGTGATTTATTCCTTTCTATCCCTAAGACCTTGGGGAAGTTGCTTAGTCTCACCAGGCCTTAGTTTATCATCTTTAAAAGAGAGAAAATAACAATTATAGTTTAGGTTTGTTGTGCAAATGAGATAGGGCTTACCTCATAGCTCAGTTGGTAAGAATCCACCTGCAATGCAGGAGACCTGGTAAACGAGCTAATAAATACATGAAGGCTTAGCATAGAGAATACAGTGAGTTCTCGTTAAGTAGTGAGGCCCCAGTTCAGGACTCTTGAGCTGCTCTATGGCTTTACCTGTGTCACTGAGCTCTTTTTAAAATTGATTGCTTTTATTTTCAGTTGTGTTGGGTCTTTGCTTTGCGTGGGCTCATCTCTAACTGTGGCAAGTGGGGGCTACTCCTCACTGTGGTGCACAGGCCTCTGGTGCTGGCTCCTCTTACTGGGGAGCACAGGCTGTAGGTGCACGGGCTTCGGTAGTTGTGGCACAGGGGCTCAGTCGCCCTGTGGCATCTTCCCGGAACAGGGATTGAACCCATGTCCTGGGCAGGTGGATTCTTATCTATTCTACCACCAAGGAAGTCTTCACTGAACTCTTATAACAACTTTCTATGGTATCATGATCATCCATATTTTGCAGTGAGGAAGCTGAAGCACAGACAGGTATACAACAAGCCTAAGATCCTAAAGCCAGTAATGGCAGGACCGGGATTTGAAGCCAGGCTGTTCGGTTTCAGAACCTGTGTTCTTAACCTCCATGCCTCACTCCCTTGAAACAAAGCCGAATCTGGTAACCATATGGGAATATCCTATGTTACTCTCTCAGGATTCTTTAAGACAGTGCCACCATTTGCACGGGAAAGTGATGTCACTGTGGGTGAATCCTATTCATCACTGTCTCATGATGTGGAATCAGATAGGGCTAATTTTTATACTGGCTGACATCTGGTGGAAGCTATGCTTGAGGCCAGTGGTACTCAAACTTCTCGTGACTCTTGTTCCTTGTTCCATCTTTAGCTCATCATTCAATAGTTTCTGGGAATGTGCCCTGAACTGTATAGCATAAACCTGTATTGGCACAGCATATGCCTGAACTATAACTTTCCAACAAAGGCAAATGGAAGATAGACATGCACACATTACTTCATAAGAGAATAATGACCCCCAGGAATGAAACAAATACGGTGGCCTGGTCCCTAGAGAATCAAGACACACCATCTCAGCTTTGGACACAATGTGCCCCTTGATATTTGGTAAAAACAGCTCAATTCTTGAGCCAAAATGGGCCTCCATAAGGGTTGCCCTTGTAGCTCAGCTAGTAAAGAATCTCCTTGTAATACAGGAGACCCAAGTTTGATTCCTGGGTTGGGAAGATGCCCTGGAGAGGGAATGGCAACTCATTCCAGTATTCTTGCCTAGAGAGTCCCTTGGACAAAGGAGCCTGGCAGGTTACCCATCCATGGGGTCACAAGAGTTGGACATGACTTAGCAACTAAACCACCACAAAGAAAGAAGAAGGATGCTCTCCAAAATCTAAAGCATGTGAGGATTTTGACCAAAATTAACCCTGAGGTGCCTGCCTACAGCTACCCAAGGAAAAAGGAAAACCAATCCTTTTCCCACACATTATCCTTTCTGACTCCAGATTTCTGAAGAACTGAAGAAAGGTAAGGACCCCAAAGGACTTAGAACTATCTGGATAATTTTCACAGACAAAGTTTTAGAAATAGAAAAGCAGTTCTGTTTAATAAAAGGGAGAAAGAAACAGCTTTCAAAGCATAAAAATTGCCACCATGAGCCTTTCAGGGACGCACTCAGAAACCCTGCTGAAAAACTGACTTTCTTGTATAAGCAATCAGATAATAAGACTCCTTTAAGAAGCCCAGAATAGTTAAATTCATCACCATAATTTAATTGTACAGGTTATTAAAGAGCAGTTCGCCTCCCCTCTTTCTCCGGCGCTGCTTCTGTGTATTAAACTCAGACTAATCAAATTGGGAGATTCCAAGAGTACTGTATTAGTCATCCCCATCCCTTTTAATTTGTTTAATGGCCTCCTCTGTGTGTGTTTTCTGACTGGCTGGACATCGCTTAGCCTTACCATGACATGTAAGTAAAGAATGGATAGGAAAACTTCTGCAGAAAAGAATAAAGCGTGCCTCCATTCTAAACTTACATTTGATGTTTGAGTAATTCATGGGACGTGGCCTGCAAGCAGTGGCGCTTATTATTTCTGCTGAGCGGTCTCCAGACACAGGAGAAGAGAGAGGGCGAAGAAAGGAAGGAAGGAAGAAAAAAAAGGAGTCTGAATTTACACTCACCGCTTCAAAAGCCCTTTTGTACTCAGCCAAGTTCTCCCGGTTGAAGATGCCCGATTTGCCAAAAAGTCGCCTGCAAGAAAGCACACAACACAACAAAAGTATAAAATAGTCCATTAAAGGACTCTTTTTCTGCCCACCCCCACCTTGTTTTAATTTTTCTTTTATGTGAAAGACATATTTTTAGAGAGTGGCACTTAGTACTCAACAATGCTGGCTGGGATTAGCAAAGATTCACCTCGTTAGTGAAGCTTTGAGCGCCAGTGGGCTCTTTGGGTCGATTGTCTTTTCACCTGGCTCGGGCCACCAAGTCACGGTGAACTAAGAATAGGGGTTATTTAGCATGTAGCACCCGTCGGAGAGCAGCCTCTCTGAGCGGTGGTCTGAGGGGAGTGAGAATGGCTGTCTTGTTTGGGTGGTTGTTTTTAGCTGTTTTTACACATTCAGACTTTCTGTCCATTCAGCCAGGGAGGCCACGTGTCCAAAACCTGAAAGAGGCTAGCACTTTAGAACAACTTGGTTAAACTTGCCATTTCGTATGGAGGACAGTTTAGGCAATTTTCCAACCAATTGTGAGAACTGAATGTTTTTAAATGTTTACGTTTTTACACAGATGCTAAAATCCTTGCATAGGTTGCGGGTGGTGAAGCAGGTAGGGAAGCAGGAGAAAGTCAAGATCAACAAAGAGGGATTGGTAACTTCTTCCATCGCAGGCTGCCTGGACACCTGCTGAAAAGTCACAAGTCTAGTGAAGTCACTGGTTCAATGTTTTGGTTTCCATGATGCCAACTGGCTGACTTTTCCAATGAACTGCCCAGTTGTTTGCCATTTTTCAGGAACAACTCTGGATCAGTTTGAATTATTTAGAAGCAAGTATTCCATTGGTGGATGATCAAAGCCTGTGTTTTCTTTTTATTTCCTTCCTGGGCACCTGCTGTTTTGTCTATTTTAATACTGATTAGTACCCCCAACCTTGGGGAGGGTAGTTCAGTTTACTTCAACAAATATTTTATTGAACATCTGTCATACCAAGCACACTGCTAGCTTCTGGAGATAGAAAGATAAAATGCAGTGCTTGCTGTCATCCACAATTTGGGGATTTAATGGGAGACAGGCGTGTTTTCAAAGCAATGCCACCAAAGAAACCCAGAATGGTTTGAAACTACTGCGGAGGAGACTTTGGTGCAATCTAGGCTCCCAGGAACAGCTTCCAGGAGGTGAAGACTGGGTGGAGTTTTAAAGGATATGGAGGGGGCTTCCCTGGTGGCTCAGTGGGGAAGAATCTGCCTGCCATTGTAGTAGGGACACCGGTTTGATCCCTGGTCTGGGAAGATCCCACATACCACAGGGCAACTAAGCCCATGTGCCCCAACTACTGAGCCTGTATCTCTAGAGCCTGGGAGCAGCAGCTACTGAAACTCTCATGTCCTGGAGCCCGTGCATCACATCAAGAGAAGCCACTGTAATGAGAAGCCAGTGTACCACAACCAGAGAAAAGCCCTTCCAGCAATGAAGATCCAGCAGAGCCAAAGGCAAATAAATAATTTTTTAAAAAGACACTAGGGTTATGAGGCTGCCTCTAAGATCCCCAGCGTAAAAAAATAAATAAATAAAGGATATAGGGGAATAAACCAGCCAACAAAGAAGGAGAAAGAAATTCCAGGAAGAAGGAATCACACAAGGGGAGGAAAAGATGCATGCAATAGTGTTATGGGTCTTTAAGAGACTTGTAAATGAGGCATTTTGTTATCTGGAAGTTACCAGCTGAGTAGGGATTAGTTATCTGATTGACCCATCCTAGCTTAGGGCAAAGCTGCAAAGAAACAGATATGAAATAGGTAACTGTTGTGTGAAATATCAATAACCTCAGATATGCAGATGACACCACCCTTAAGGCAGAAAGCTAAGAAGAACTAGGAAGCCTTTTGATGAAAATGACAGAGAAGCGTGAAAAAGTTGGCGTAAAACTCAACATTCACAAAACTAAGATCATGGCATCTGGTCCCATCACTTCATGGCAAATAGATGGGGAAATGGTGACAGACTTGATTTTTGGGGCTCCAAAATTACTGCAGATGGTGACTGCAGCCATGAAATTAAAATACATTCCTTGGGAGAAAAGCTATGGCCAACCTAGACAGCATATTAAAAAGCAGAGACATTATTTACCAACAAAGATCCATCTAGTCAAAGCTGTGGTTTTCCAGTAGTCATTTATGGATATGAGAGTTGGACTATAAAGAAAGCTGAGCACCAGTTGATGCTTTTTAATTGTGGTGTTGGAGAAGACTCTAGAGAGTCCCTTGGCCTGCAAGATCAAACCAGTCAATCCTAAAGGAAATCAGTCCTGAATATTCATTGGAAGGACTAATGCTGAAGCTGAAATTCCAATACTTTGGCCACCTGATAAGAACAACTGATTCACTGGAAAAGACCCTGATGCTGGGAAACATTGAAGGTGGGAGGATAGGGAATGACAGAGGATGAGATGGTTGGATGGCATCACCAACTCAATGCACATGAGCTGAGTAGGCTCAGGGAGTTGGTGATGGACAGGAAGGCCTGGTGTGCTGCAGTCCATAGAGTCGCAAAGAGTCAGACACGACTGAGCAACTGAACTGAAGAGTTCTGTGTTAGTTGCTCAGTCATATCTGACTCTGTGACCCCAGGGACTGTGGCCTGCCAGGCTCCTTTGTCCATGGGATTCTCCAGACTAGAATACTGGAGTGGGTAGCCATGTCCTTTTCCAAAGGATCTTCCCAACCCAGAGATCGAACCTCAGTCTCCAGCTTTGCCGGCAGATTATTTACCATCTGAGCCACCAGGGAAGGCCATGAAACAGGTAAACTGTGCAGAATCGTATGAGAAGGGTTGAGCAGGAATGGTGAGGTCAAGAGAACCAATTCTACACAGTTCTACCCTAGCATTAATTTCACTGGTGAAGGCTTGCTTAAACCAAGCAGTGTTCCCGCTGAACTGGTTCAGGTGTAGGCACTTAATCCAAATAGATTAAGTGAGAAAAAAGGATACATTTCTCAGAGTTTGGGGGAGTGGGAATCTTCCTTTCATTCACTTAATTTAGTGGTAATTTGACGTGTGGTTGGGAAACACAGCAGCTACATTGCTACTATAAGAGACATTAAATTCCTGTCATACTGCTTGGTGTCTCTGTTTCTTTTCTTTTGCTAAGTCTATCTTGAATTTCCTTTGGAAATCAATCCCTTTCATCCGTGTGTCTTGAATGGAATCAATCTCATGTTCAGCTTCAGGTACATTGAGTTAGGTTTTCTGTCCCTTGCCAAAATAGACTTCTAATTAATACACAGAATGAAGGATAGAGTGAGAAACATAACATAAAGAAAAGGCAGGGGTTAATGCATGAAATGCAGCCACTTGCTTCAGGTAGGGTTACTGATCTAGGTCTAAACTTTTCAGCAGCCAGTGCAAAGAGAGAAATATAAGCAGTTGTTGCTACAGACTAAATGTTTATATCCACCCCCATTCATATGTTGAAATCCTATTCTCTAATATTATAGTATCTAGAGGTGGGGTCTTCAGAAGATGATTAGGTCTTAAGAGTGAAGCTTTCATGAATGGAACAGCTGTCCCATTATAAAATATATATACTGTCCTGATAAAATTAAAAGATGACCCAGAGAGCTCTTTTTCCTTTTCCTTCTGTAAGGACATATCAAGAAAATAGCTGTCTATGAACCAGGACATGAACCCTCATGTCCTGAATCTTCTAGCACCTTTCCAGCCCCTAGAACAAAACTATGAGAAATTTCTGTTGTTTATAAGCCACTCAGTCTATGAGATTCTGTTATAGCAGCCAGAATGAACTAAGACAGTTATTTTCAAAGTTCATAATGTCTATTGATTAAAACAAGCCAGATTCTTAGAAAAAGGACAACTATAATTAGAAACAGGAGTCTAAAAGAAATTTCTCCCATGGGCCATTTGATGTGGTGGCAAACAACAGTCTCAGTAAATATCCTTACAATAAATAAAATTAATACTTATGCTTGCTTGATTTTTCATAACCTCTGTTAGTGTAAGCTGAAGACTTTATAACCAAATATAATAATTCAGGAAAAGTAACTGTACTGGAGTCTAAAACCACAGAGTTTGGAAATCTAGATTTTTGCAGCCTTGGATTAATCCAGTGAAAATTTTCTGTTTCTCCTGAGTAATAATTTCCTATAGAACCCTAGGAGGGTCCTAGTGACCTCAGAGCCCCTTTGAGGCTTGCAAAAATCTGTGTCTTCCCAGACCTACTTCAATTAAGAGTCTCTGCTTGGATCTCCACTTTCCAAAAAAAAGAAAAAAGATTTTTACTAATGACTTTTTAAACAAATGAACAAAATCCTTTCAAGAACCAATGAGTTGGATCAATTTATTGTCTACCTGTTTTTCAGATCTGTCCCTATAAGAAGCATCGCTTCTTTCTAAGATTTTATAAGTGTAGACGAATTGGAGATCATGAATCCTGAAAATACCCAGAGGGCACTTACTGTCTGGTCAAGAGAAGACCCTAGGTCTCAACAGTTGAGTTTCTATGGAAAATCTGAAAAGAAAAAACGGCATGTGCTTCACTCAGCCCTTCCATTCTTCTTTTTCAAAGAGGGCTGTCCAAAGGAAGTTCTTTGCTCATCCACACCATCAGTCTTATTCTAGTTATCCTTGCCTTAACTCTAATGTGGAGAGTATTGCTTATATCTGGGGTATAAATCTTGGGTTCAACCAACAGACTTAGTTGTGTCAAACTGAACTACTTACTCCCTTCAACATTGCTTCCTCAGTAATAAAGGACTAACAGTAACAACCCAGCCCTAACAGAGTCAGTCCCTGGAGAAGAAAATGCAGCCCACTTCAGTGTTCTTGCCTTTCCATGGACAGAGGAGCCTGGGGGGCTACAGTCAATGGGGGTGACAAAAGAGTAGCACACAACTTAGCAATTAAACCAAACATAGTAAGTGGGGATTAAACAATTCATTCATAGGATATGCAGTCAGCTAATGATGATATTGATGGAATAATATGCACAGGTGAGCCTGAGCAGCTAGCTGGCAGTCCTGCTGTTCCAGTGCGTGATCTAAATCTATCCTAGCACCACATCATTGAGGGTGATGGAGTCAAGATTTTGTGACTGGCTGGGAGTTCCAGGGTGGTGGCAGCTACTTTAGACTCTCCCAGATTTTCAACACCTGTTTTTGTATCTTGACTATGGGATATTGGTCCAGGAGAATACTGGTGACGTGGAGATCCATCCTTCAATTCCTTTCTCAAAATGAGGTTTCCAGAAGTTTCCCCACCTGGCTTTGCCCTTCTCTCCACAGCCCCCCTGCAATTTGAGAAAGGAGCCTGGACAGGAAGAAAGTGAAGTCGCTCAGTCGTGCCTGACACTTTGCGACACCATGAACTGTAACCTGCCAGACTCCTCTGTCCACAGGATTCTCCAGGCAAGAATACTGGCATAGGTTGCCATTTCCTTCTCCAGGGGATCTTCCTGACCCAGGAGAACTTCCCAAACTGCTAATCCTACATCATCACAGGACATATTGTGACAGGAATTTTTTACTATATTTAGTCTATTTGAATATATTTACTATATTTAGTATATTTGAATATTACTATATTCAAATGCTTTATTTCCTCAATTTGGTTCAGAACCAAGGCAGTAAAAAAACAATATTTACTGGGATCCTGTGAAGACTATTAAGAAAAAGTTGATTTCTAGTTGTGATTAAAGTCAGTTTAACCTTATCAAAACTTCTGGAGATGAGAAGTTAAAGCTCATAATGACTTTAAAAAGGACTTCCTCTTTTAATTAATGGTTTGATAACATCCTTTCCTGAAACTAAAGTTGAAGTTTCACTTTTCAGATGGAACCCCTACCTGAGACAAGGACACACGAATGGGAAATTACCAATATTGATACTGCAGCACAATGATAAGTTGAATTTTCCAAACACAAGAAATCCCCATATTAAGTAGTACAGGATAGGGACAAAAGGAAGGGCATGGTTGCTTGATATCCTTGACTCTTGACCTTGTTGTTATAGCACAGATAAGAGTAACAAAATGTCTACGGAAAATTAAGATGTACCCCTAGCAAAGATGAGCACCAACTTTCTAGGCCAGAGTATGACAAAGGGGTAGGGGGTAGAGAGCAGAAAGTTATTTTTGGTAGAAAGGATATACTTGGGGAAAAGGCCTCCCTCAGGACCAGCTCACCTTCCTGCTAGAAGCTACAGCATCAGTTATAACGAATCACTCCTTCAGTTGGCAAAAGCAGCCAGATGCACAACTCCAATGTGAAGGCATAGCGTCAGCCTCCACCATCTTAAATTCATGCCTGCATTCTTGGCCCCGAGAGATGCACAGAGGAAAAGGAAATTAGCAATTTGGAATACGTTAGGGTCAAATGGCCTCACTAACATCTGATGAGATAGGTCTCTATGGAACTGCTGGGAGCCACTGCCCTGAGTGACACAGGTCTTAAAAGGTTATGAGTAGCCCCTATAAAACTCTCAACTTCCTTAAATAATCCCATTATAAAGCCATCAGTTCATGAATTCATCTAAACCCTTTTGGATCTATTCATTTTTCCAGCTTGAACCCAACAGATTTTCTTTGCTGCCTCCTGCTAAGAGTTAATTTTTTCCCCCTTTTAACTAGTCCAATGATCATGTCTCTGAAAAGAGATTCTAACTTCACAAACTTAACCTATTTGAATAACATATGCACTTGCAGATTGATTTGTCTTTTCTGTTTAAATAACTACCACCACTGTCCTGTGAATTCAATAGTCAGAACTAAAAGAATCTGAACTTAAAATGAGGGTAACATTGATTTCTTTGAAAAGAAAATCATTTCTCTCTCAAGATACTCAAAATGCATTTTTATGAAAGAATAGCACACAATACCTTCTCATCACAAAATTGAATGAGACAATATATTTCACAAGACATCTAAAGCTATACTACTTCTATAAGCTTAAGGTCAACACATTTTATAAGAGACCCCAAAAAAGCACTAACCAAAAGAAAAGTTAATAATTTTTGATTACTTTAAGAACTTCTGGCACTTAAGAGGGTGAAAAGGGTACTCATAGAGTAGAAAGGGATTTTGCAATATTTAGCTAATTTGTAGTATTTCTTACATCTAAAATATATAAAGATCTTATATAATTGAATAAGAAAAAGAAAATAAAAAGAAAAATGGACAAAAATAGGCTCCTCACAAAAGAGGAAATCTAAGTGGATAAAAAAGAATATGAAAAGGTTCTAGTCATCAAGGAAATGAAAAATAAAACCATGATGAGACAGGGATACCCAACAGATGGCTACATTAAAAGCAAACAATCACCAGTCCAGGTTTGATGCATGATACAGGGTGCTCAGGGCTGGTGCACTGGGATGACCTAGAGGGATGGGATGGGGAGAGAGGTGGGAGGGGGGTTCAGGATGGGGAACACATGTACACCCATGGCAGATTCAAGTCGATGTATGGCAAAACCAATACAATATTGTAAAGCGAAATAAATAAATTAATTAAAGAATAAAGTTTTAAAAAAGCAAACAAACAACAGAAATAACAAATACTAAGTGTTGATGAGAATGTGAAACAATGGAAACATACAAACATAGTTGACAGGAAAGTAAGCTGTTTGGGACCACTAAGGAAAGCTGAAAGTATGTATAGCTCCAAATCCCATCAATGTCACTCTTTGGTTGGCTATCCTAGAGACACACACACATAAAAATGTGCACCAGACTCACAGAGAAAACAATTATGGTTACCAAAGAGGAGAGGAAGGGACAAATTAAGAGTATGGGATTAACAGATAAAAACAACTATATATAAAATGAATGGCAACAAGGATTTACTATATAGCATAGGGAAATACATTCAATATCTTATAATAACTTCTGATGGAATGTTGTCTGAAAAAATATATAACTGAATCACTCTCCTGCATACCTGAAATTAACACAATATTGTAAATCAACCATTTGCTGTTCAGTCACTCAGTTGTGTCTGACTCTTTGCAACTCCATGGACTGTAGCATGCCAGGCTTCCCTATCCTTCACCATCCCCCATAGTTTGCTTAAACTCATGTCCATTGAGTTGGTGATGCCATCCAACCATCTCGCCCTCTGTCATCTCCTTCTCCTCCCACCTTCAGTCTTTCCCAGCATCAGGAACCATTCATAAATGGGGGACATTTGCAGCAGCATTTGTATACAGCCAGAGGCGGGAGGCAGCCCAATGTGTCTCTACAGTGCTGTGCGTGCTCCATCATGTCCAACTCTTTGAAATTCCATGGACTGTAGCCCACCAGGCTCCTCTATACATGGAATTTTCCAGGCAAGAATACTGGAGTGGGATGTCGTTTCCTACTCCAGGGGACATTCCCAACCCAGGGATCAAACCTGCATCTCTGGCATCTCCTGCTTTGGCAGGCAGATTCTTTACCATGCGCCACCTAGGAAACCCATCTCTACAGTAGAAATCGTGAGTAAATCAGGGTATAATAAAATAGATAAATACTGTTATGAAAATGAACAAATTACAGTCACAGGTAACAATGCTAAATCTGAAAAATACATATCATGTGAAGTAAAACAAGCCAGCTATTTTAAAAAATTCATGAGGCATACTTGAAGGTTGAAATTTAAGAGTGTATAAAGGAAGTAACAACCACAGCAACTACTGCCGTGGCTGGTGTGGTTCTGCTTTACAGGACCCAACACTACTCAAAGCTGCTGAGAGTATCTTCTGGTGATGGCTCTCAGCCAGTCTCTCACCAGGCATTACCCTTTGCCACAGAGAACTGTACTCCCAAGGTCACATGCCCTCCCTGGGGGTTGGCTTGTGTCTAATAACTGGCCCATGTGGGACTATGAAAGCCTGGTCCCACTTGCCTCAACTGAGGACAACTCTGAAGGGCTAACCCAGCTCAGAGAGTCCTGTGGGACTGGGCACTGCCTCTGGGGCAACCACATGTGGACCAACTTCTCCCTCCTCTCATCTTGGCTTCCTGACGTTCCTCCAGGTGTGAATCCCGTGAACATCCCCAGTAAACTTCTGCCTATAACTTTCCATCTTAGAGCTTGTTTGCAGGAAACTCTAAGAAAGCCTTTACCTATTATCTTTAAGAAAAAAAATGAGCAAGGGGAGAAGAGAAAAACAAACATCATGCATTAACGAATATATGTGGAATTTCTAGAAAAATGGTACAGATGAACCTACTGGCAGAGCGGGAACAGAGATGCAGATGTAGAGAATGAACATGTGGACACAGTGGGGAGGGGGAAGGTAGGATGACCTGGGAGATTAGCGCTGACATCGATACACTCCCGTGTATGGAACAGCTAGCTAGTGGGGAGCTGCTGTCTAGTGCAGGGAGCTCAGCTGTGTGCTCTGTGGTGACCCCAGAGTGGAGGGAGGAGGAAGAGGGGTGTGGGAGGGAGACCCAAGAGGGAGGGGATGCACGGATACATCTAGCTGATTCACGCTGCTGTACAGCAGAAAGGAACTCAGCATTGTAAAGCAACTACACTCCAATACGAAAAATAAAATGGAAAAAAAGAGATGTTATTGGGAAGGGGCACCTTGGTCCTTCTGAAATACCAGCCGTGTTCTGTTTAGAACTGGGTGGTAGTTGTGTATATGCTCTTTCTAGAATAACTAGCCATTCTGTACATTCATCTTTTCAGATCTTTTCTGTAAGGATTCTGTATCACACAGAAATAAAAAAGATTAAAAATCATTTTATTCCTCATGGAAGGGAGAAAAAATTTATTTCTGATTTAAAGGAAGTGTAACATTTGGAAACAGTGTATCCTAGGTTCTTTGTGGTTTCCCTCCCCCCCTCATTTCCACAACAATTATTTGGCTGTGAGACGTGTACCTCGGCCACGTGGTAACGGCCTTGGAGCTCTCTCCACACTGGAACACCTCCACCAAGTCTCTGCAGCCAGAACTTCTGGCTCACGGTGTCACTGAGAGGAATCAAACATCTAATCTCCTCCCCTAATTTATATACAGAGAAACAAAGGGCTCCTGGAGACCGTATCAGAGTGCCTCCAAGCTGTCCTGTTTCCTTCTAAAGGAATGCTTATCTTTCCCCTACCCAATCGAAACAATTCACTCCAGGACATGCTTTGGTCAAGGTACTGTGAGTGGAAGTGACACACACCTCCTCTGTAAGAGATTTTAAGAGTCGTTGCATGATTTGTCATCCTCCCGTTTTCATCCAGACAATGTCCCAGACAGAGACTGCTCCATCCATCCAAGTCCCAGCTCAGAGCACGGCTGGGCCACAATGACCCTCTTATTCAGCTTAGGCTGCTAAACAAATACTAAAGACTGTATGGCTTAACCAACAAACATTCATTCCTTCTAGTTCTGGAGGCTGACAAGTCCATGATCAAAGTGCCAGCTTATTTGGTATCTGGTGAGAGTTCTCGGTTTATAAATGATGTCTTCTGGCTGTAGCCTCACATGAAAGGCAGAGAGAGAGAGAGAAAGGAGTGGGGAGCTTTAGTCTCTTCATCCCCTTATAAGCTCACCAATTCTACCATCGGGGTGGGACCCTCATGACTTCATCTAAACTTAGTTACTTCCCAAAGACCCACCTCCAAATACCATCACTTGGAGATTAGGGGCGTCAACATATGCATTTGTGTAGGGGAGACACAAACATTCAGCCTAAGGTACCTGATGAACCATTGCTGATAAACAGATACCATATCTAAGTTAAGCTTTTCTGGATAAAAGAAAAAATAAAACCCAAGAGGAGGAAAAACATATGAAATGAGAGCCATGGATTTGATCTTGCTTTAGAAAACAACTCTGCTTTGAAGAGCTCATCAGAGACCCTCTGCAACCGGGCAGAGAAATTCTGATTAAACCACATTCCTTGCTTCCACACCTGAAAATAGTCTATGGCTGCTGTATAAAGCCAGAGCCTGCCTTTTCATCTGGGTCTAACACTTAAAACAGTTCCTTGGCACAGCTGACCCACCTTGAATACCCAGTGTTCACCACCACCACATAAAAAGGCTAAGAAAGAGACAGATTTTCATTACTGGTACTCAGAGACAAGCTTAATAGAGAGTGAAAGAAAAGGTCTTGGGCTTCATTTTGAACTTGCTTGAACTCCACAGGACAGCTGGCAAAAACTCAATCAAATCAAATCTTCAGAGACCAGTGACTCGGACATATTGGGACAGAATGGACAAGCCTTTGTTTCAGCTGAATCCAGGCCTTATCACCTCATTCTGTCACTCATATTTTCTCAGTCCACCCACAAATCCTCCAGGATTTATTGCAGAGGTAGCAAGCTTGCTGGAAATAATGGTACAGGCAAAGAGGCTAGTCAGCTATCGACTCCAAGCTCTGGGTAATACCAATGGGAAATTGTTTGCACAAAAGGGGCGCTAGGGTGACAAACAGAGAGAGGGCTGGCCTATTGAAGATGCTAGGACTTTGACAAAGCTAACATCCTAATAGCAAGCCACTAGCTTTATCTGATTCCATTCTGGGGCTGAAGGCTTCCCACATCCCTCTTTCGCCCCCCACCCCAACCCCCCACACTTGTGCATGAAAGACACAGGTTGCTTGCTTTGGTGTGCGATGTACCATGAAATGGTAATATAGAGCATGACTACATTTATATAAACCACAAAGTGTTTTTCTGTGCAACACACACACACAAATGAACCCAGTTTTCAGATCTGCAATAAATTTGTTTTTACATTGTTGACAAATGTAACAGTTAGAAGAGAGTATTAAATTATGACAAAGGGAATTAAGACTGATTTTTCTTTTCCCCAGAGTCATTTTGGGGATCTTTCTATTAAAGACACATTTTTTTTCCTGGAGTCTGCTCAGGTTTGATTAGGAAAACATTCAGAACTATAACAATTCTATTCTTCACCCATATGTTTGCAAAGGCAAATGTGTTTTTGTCTTCCCACTTTCATCTTCAAGCAAGCCCATTTTGGGGTAAGTTCTTGCATTCATTTCTGTTATTTTTACTCAGTGTGCTTTTATTCTAAGCCGGTGGCAATGCTGGATTCTGTGTGATGTAAACGGGCTTAGTAACTGTCATTAGAAAAGCCCTCAGCACTTTAAGTGAGGAAGAATTATCCTCATGGATAGAGTTTCTCCCTTTTCCTAATCTCCTCATTTTCATAGAAACAAAGAGAAATTCTTTTTATCTGAGTTGAAGTAGACTGTTAATGCTTACAACTGACTTAGTCAAGATGGATTGTTTCTCTCCATTTCCTTTTCACAGTGTTTCTCCTCAAGTTTGGTAAAAAGCATAGTAACATGGACAGACGATGAAATTTGAGGGTCACTAGAAGAACTGTACAAAAAAAATCTTCACAACCCAGATAATCACGATGGTATGATCATTCACCTAGAGCCAGACATCCTGGAATGTGAAGTCAAGTGAGCCTTAGGAAGCATCACTACGAACAAAGCTAGTGGAGGTGATGGAATTCCAGCTGAGCTATTTCAAATCCTGAAAGATGATGCTGTGAAAGTGTTGCACTCAATATGCCAGCAAACTTGGAAAACTCAACAGTGGCCACAGGACTGTAAAAGGTCAGTTTTCATTCCCATCCCAAAGAAAGGCAATGCCAAAGAATGATCAAACTACCGCACCATTGCACTCATCTCACACGCTAGTAAAGTAATGCTCAAAATTCTGCAAGCCAGGCTTCAGCAGTGTGTGAACTGTGAACTTCCAGATGTTCAAGTTGGTTTTAGAAAAGGCAGAGGAACCAGAGATTAAATTGCCAACATCCGCTGGATCATCGAAAAAGCAAGAGAGTTCCAGAAAAGCATCTATTTCTGCTTTATTGACTATGCCAAAGCCTCTGACTATGTGGAACACAATAAACTGTGGAAAATTTTTCAAGAGATAGGAACACCAGACCACCTGACCTGACTCTTGAGAAATCTGTATGCAGGTCAGGAAGCAACATTTAGAACCAGATATGGAACAATGGACTGGTGCCAAATAGGAAAAGGAGCACGTCAGGGCTGTATATTGTCACCCTGCTTATTTAACTTGTATACAGAGTACATCATGAGAAACACTGGGCTGGATGAAGCTGGAATCAAGATTGCCGGGAGAAATATTAATAACCTCAGATATGCAGATGACACCACCCTTATGGCAGAAAGTGAAGAAGAACTAAAGAGCCTCTTGATGACAGTGAAAGAGGAGAGTGAAAAAGTTGACTTGAAACTCAACATTCAGAAAACAAAGATCATGGCATCTGGTCCCATCACTTCATGGCAAATAGATGGAGAAACAGTGGCAACGGTGGCAGACTTTATTTTTCTGGGCTCCAAAATCCTGCAGATGGTGACTGAATTGGAAAAGTTATGACCAAACTAGAGAGCATATTAAAAAGCAGAGACATTACTTTGCCAACAAAGGTCCGTCTAGTCAAGGCTATGGTGTTTCCAGTACTCATGTATGGATGTGAGAGTTGGACTATAAAGAAAGCTGAGTGCCGAAGAATTGATGCTTTTGAACTGTGGTGTTGAAGGATACTCTAGAGTCCCTGGTAGCTCAGACGGTAAAGCATCTGCCTACACTGCGGAAGACCCGGGTTCAATCCCTGGGTCGGGAAGATCCTCTGGAGAAGGAAATGGCAACCCACTCCAGTACTCTTGCCTGGAAAATCCCATGGACAGAGGAGCATGGTAGGCTATAGTCCATGGGGTGGCAAAGAGTCGGACACAACTGAGCGACATCACTCACTCACTAGAGTCCCTTTGGACTGCAAGGAGATCCAACCAGTCCATCCTAAAGGAGATCAGTCCTGAATATTCATTGGAAGGACTGATGTTGAAGCTGAAACTCCAATACTTTGGCCAACTGATGCGAAGAGCTGACTCATTTGAAAAAACACTGATGCTGGAAAAGATTGAAGGTAGGAGAAGGGGACGACAGAGGATGAGATGGTTGGATGTCATCACCGACTCAATGGACACAAGTTTGAGTAAACTCTGCGAGTTGGTGATGGACAGGGAGGCCTGGCATGCTGCAGTCCATGGGGCCGCAAAGAGTCAGACACGACCGAGTGACTGAACTGAACTGAACTGAGCTGAATACATCCCCCTAATGTGGTTTAAGGGTGAGAGGTTACTGATAGAATGTGAAATACTGATTTTTAAAAATTAACTCTCTTCAGAATGTACTCAGTATATCTATCTGTGTTTTATGGAATGATGCAGTTTCAGTAATCTGTAATAAGATATATTTGAGTATGTAGGCTGTTAATCTCACTCAGAAATACAAAAATTCCTTAAAAACCAACAGTTTTCAATTCACTTATTCCATTAGGTGGCATGATACCCATTGCATCTCCACTTATCTATTATATATGGTAATTTCAACTTGATCTAGGAGACATTGAAGAGAATGAAACAGACTTCAGCTTCAATCTTCATATATATATATATATAATATGTATAAAATTCATTAGAATGCTGTGAATGTAAGCACCTATCCTGCAAAAGTTTCTATCTCTGGTCTCCATTTGTTAGCTTATGTCATACAATCCTCAGGACATAAGATTAGTAAAAGATGATTTGCAGGCAATAAAATTCTACCTGTCATCCACTCTTAAAATGCCCCAAGTGTGACTCATACTGATGCAACAGCCAGTACTGAGTCACAGAATTTGGACCATTTTTCAAAGGCGAAGTCTCAGGGGACAATCTTCAGGGAAGCTCTCATTCCTGAAATTACCTCCTAGCAGATTCGAGGGGCTCAGGCTTTCATTCCTCCCCATCATCCCTTCATCCTTTGTGTCACTCTTCCTCATCGTGCCTGGCCAGTCAACCCTCTGTGTGTGGCTTGTTCACCTTCAGTTCAGTATCTACTTTTATAAATGTGGGATGGAGAGATGTGTTTTCTCTCCTACTGATTTTCAGTTTTTATGCTACAAACACTTTCTTTTCCAATGAGATTCGATTTTGTGTTTATCAAAGAACAGCATACACATAGTTTACTGAGATAAATAGAACAAGTGTGCTAAAAAATACACACACAGCCTCACACTTTAAAAGCAATTCCTCTGTGGCCTCTTAGCTTTGTCTTCCATATTTTTAAACAATATGTCTCTGCAGATATGTCAATTTTGACATTTTCTATTGTCTTCCTAATTCAAGAGTTGACAGTCTATCACTTTTCTGTTCCTCCTGCTTATCTTTCCACTCTCATTATTCCAACTTTTATATTATCATAATTTTTGTTTTAATCAATATCAAATATTCATATTACTATGTCTGAGTAAATGTTCTTTGCTGAGCCAAGTCATGAACTATGGTTATATTTTTCCCCTTATCCAATTTCTACCTTGAGACAAACACTTCATTTTCTAGTTATATAATTTTCTATATTGGCAATACTTCCCAAACTCACCCAAATAAACTTTGAGTTCCTTCTCAACATTCTTTTTCCACACAGTCGGACACAGGTAATTTGATTCCTTCCACTTTCCCTCACCTGGAATCTGCTTTCTCTCTTAATCTGCAGAACCATCATCCTGAGATTTCCAGGTGCTGTTGCCCAGGACATAAATCCCTTTGCCTCTTTTATGCGTTCTATTTCATTTCGTGAATTCCATGCTTCTTCTATCACTGTTATTGTACACATCTTGGTGTAACTCACCCTCTACTCCTAAAGAACAGTACATAAAAAATTGTGTGTTTGTGTGTGTGTATGTGTACACATGAAAATGTTCAGCAAACTAATATGCTATCCATACAGAGGGTATACTTCCCAGCCTCTTTTGCAAATGGAGACATGTGATTAAGTTCTTGCCAATGGAATGTGAGTAGCAGCAATCTCTGAAAAAAGTATGTATTGCCTTTTACTCTCTTCTTTCCCACCGGCTGAAATGGTGCTGGTGAGTCAGCTTCAGTCATTAAAATAACATCCTGGAGGAGATAGAGGAACAAGATAGAAGGAACCTGGGCCACCACATGATCTTATGGAACAGACTTTCCTCCCTATCTTAGACTACCCCCTTAGTTCTTGAAGAGTTAATGAGTTCAAAATTGACTTTTATCTTATTTTATAAAGAAATCAACGTCTACCTTGTTCAAGCTAAATATTTTAGAGTCTCTTTATTACAACTCTTTGTTACTCTTTCACATTTCTGCTTGTTCAAGATGGATAGCCTGGAAAGATTCAAAGGCTCTGAACAAATGTTACTCAGATATAATCAGTGTGGTTAGTTTTGCTTTTGTTTTTAAATATTTTTATTGTGGAAATCTCTTTTAAAATACGAAAAAAAAAACATAAAGCCCTATGTCCTCACCACCTGACTTCAACACAAGTCACCTCCTGACCAGTCTTGCTTCCATATACCTCTTACTCATCCTCCCAGACTCAGAATTATTTTGAAGCAAATTTGAAACATCATATATTTTCATCTGTAAGTATTTCAGCATGTCTCTAAAAAGATTACTCTGTTAATAGCTCTATGAGGTATAATTTACACAGAATAAAATTCATTCATTTTTGGTATTCAGCTTGTTAAATTCTGATAGTTATTTATAGTTGTGTACCTCTATCATGATCAAAATACAGAACATTTCCATCACTGCCAAAGATCTTTCATACCCTTTATAGACAATTCTCTCCTTTAGCCTTTAGTCCCAACTAATCTGTTTTCTGTCTCTATAGTTTTTCCTTTTGTCTTATATAGTTTGTGCTTGATTTTGTTCACTGCTTCTGAGATTCACACATGTGATTTGTGCATTAACAATTCAGTCTTTTTTTTTTTTTTTTGGTGTAAGTATTTCATAGTATGAATGTGTTATAGTAGTCAGTTTTACCCGACTCTGTGATCCCATGGATTGGAGGACACCAGGCCCCTCTATCCATTGGATTCTCCAGGCAAGAATACTGGAGTAGGTTACCATTTCCTCCTTCAGGGGATCTTCCTGACCCAGGGATTGAACCTGAGTCTCCTGCATGGCAGACAGATTCTTTACCATCTGAACCACCAGGGAAGCCCTATTCATAGCATGAATACACAAGAATTTATTTGTCCATTCTCTAGTTGATGGACTATTTCCAGATTTTAGCTTTTAGCAGTATAATGCTGCTATGAATATTTACACACAGTCTTTGAATGGACATATAATTTTGTCTTTGAATGGACATATAATTTCATCTCTCTTAGATAATATTTAAGAACGAGATTGCCAGATTATATGGAAAGTATGTATTTAACTTGATAAAAAAAATTGTCAAACTCTACCAAAGTGACTGTACCATTTTGCATTCCTACTAACAGTATATGACAGCCTCAGTTGGTCACCAGCACTAGGCATTGTCAGTCTTTTTAGTCTAAACATTCTGATGAGTGTATTAGTAGTATCGTATTGCAGTTTTAATTTAATTTTTTCCAAATATTGATATTGATACTGATACTAACACAACATTTTCAGGTTTTAATCCACATGGAGGGATCCAAAGAGAGTAGAACTCCTGGCTTCTTACCCTCTCCCTTGCCTATCCTCTTCATGGAGAAGGAATGAGTTATCTAACAGATGAGCAGCAGTCACTGATCAGTTAAAAGGAGGTAATCCCTGAAGATTAGTCACTTTTCATCTCCGCCTGTCCAAGAACTGCCCACAAGAGGCAGTGAGTGTCTATAGAACCCATTGTCTATCTATAGAACCTAGGTAAGAGTGTCTATAGAACCCAATGTCTTTCAGGTTCTGTCTAAAGGCTTGGATCTGAAGGCTGGTGGTACAGAGAGCCGGTTGGCCCATTTGACAGCCTAGCTAAGTGACCCCTCCAACAAAGCACCATCCATCACAAAACTGATACTTTCTGGAACATAGGACTCAATAAAGAAATAGAAATTAAGAGTTTTTGTACACATTGGATGGGGAAAATGAACTGACCTGGGACTGGAACTGTTTACACTGAAAATTTCTAAATTTCCTAAGAAGACAAACATCTCAAAAGCCTTCCTCTGAAAGAGGAGATAATAAAGAGAGTCCTTCCTTCCATACTACCTGTTATGGACTGATTTGTGTCCCTTACAGATCATATGCTGAAGTCCCAGCACCTCAGATTATAACTGTATTTGCAGATAAGGACTTTAAAGAGATAATTTAGTTAAATTAGATCATAAGGGAGGCCTCTCATTCAATATGACCAGTATCCTTATAATGAGAGGAAATTTGGACTCAGACATGCAGACACACAGAGGCAAGGCCACGTGAAAACACAGGGAAAAGACAGCCATTTGCAAGCCAAGGAGAGAGGCATTGGGAGAAACCAATCCAGACAATGCCTTTGTCTTGAACTAACCTCCAGAACTGTAACAAAATTAATTTCTGTTGTTTAATTAAGCCACCTAGTCTGTAGAGCTTTGCTACAGCAGTCCCAGCTGTAGCTGTGCTTAAGTTCACAGATAATGGGCATTGAGCAACAAGCATGGACTCAGAGGCACCCCAGCAAAGGAATCAAAACACCTTTCTCTGTTTCTGCTCCTTCCCTCTCATCTGAACCTGTATTATGGTCTGTGGCAGCACTAACATTTGATCTAAAAATGTGATTCTTCCTGAGGTAGCAGTGGCTCCTGCATTTCTATCAAAGGAAAAAAAAATCTACCCACTGTTATTTTTAATTTTCCTTGGATTTGAACTTATTCCCACAACAGAGGAATCTGAGGAAGAGCTCAGGGGTGAATTCATTTAGGGTGACCAGATAACATGCAGGATGCCCAGGTACATGTGAATCTCAGATGATGAATAATTTTTTTTAGTCTAAGTATATTCAAAATACTGCATAACTATTAGTTGTTATTCTGAATTTCATATGTAACTGGGCATCCTGTTTGCTAAATACAACAACTATACATTCAGAGCATCTTACTAACAGGAAATAAGAGAGTAAACCAACAAGAGACGTGAAAACTACCAAGTCCTTGAGAATAAGAAGCAGGAACTCACCTTAGTATCTGCACCACCTATTCACACACACACACAGACGTGCATACACCATGAGGTACTCAGCACAGTGTCTGCCTCAAAAGCACCAATAATCAGTTGTTGAACTGAACTAAGGTTTTAAAATTCAGTTAATGTCTCCATTCAAGAAGACCATGGATGGCAAAATGCTACTAAAAAGTATAAATTTAAAAAATAAGTCAACAATTGCCTATGTGAAGTCACTCAGTCGTGTCCGACTCTTTGCGACCCCGTGGACTGTAGCCTACCAGGCTCCTCTGTCCATGGGATTTTCCAAGCAATGGTACTGGAGTGGATTGCCACTTCCTTCTCCAGGGGATCTTCCTGACCCAGGGGTCGAACCCAGGTCTCCCGCATTGTAGGCAGACGCTTTACCGTCTAAGCCACCCTGATTCTAAAGCTGATAGGAGTTAAGAACCACCTCTCCATTGCCTCATTCCCTAGGGGTTGGGGATAAACATAGCTCAGTGTGCTTCCATGACTTATCTAAGACCTTATATTTTCCAGTAGCATATCTGGGGCTATAATCAGACCACCCTAAGTTTGCAATGCTCCTCCCACACCCTGACACTAAAAATATTTCTGACAAAGGCAAACATTTTCTGGCTTAGAAAATTCCATGTCTACCTTCTCAACCAGCTGCTTCAGCCACGTAAACAACCAACATCCACCAAGCTATTATGCATATTCTTTAGAAAAATCCAAGAAAGAGCTCTGCCCTTTCTTAAGCTCATAAAGAGTACTCTTACAGATGGGTGAAACAAAATAATAGGTCAAAAATAAACATAACTGCTGAAAAAATTTTAAGGCCTTTTACGTGAAACTGCTTTTCACTGATAGATACATCCGATTATACTAAAGAGCTTCTTTATCCATTTTTTTAAAGGGTGGCAGCTTCAGTTCAATAGTGTTAGTGAGACAATCCCTTAAGCTGTGTCAAAATGCCAGTTATCCGAGATGCCACCCAGATTTGAATGATTTAGAGAGAGACAAAACACACAGAAAGAAGGAATCATCTTTTGACTACTGCTGCTTTTGACAAGGCCCCTCCCCCGCCTTTTTCCTGAAGCATCTTTCTCTATCAGTGGTGACAAGTGTCAATCAAACCTTCCATAGCTGAGGAAGGGGGAGGAATGGGCAGTGAAGCCAAGGAAAGGGGCGTGAGGAAGAAACATGAAACATTCTCACAATTGCTCAAGGAAGATCCCCTATCAGTGTGTGGTCTGGGAGAAAGAAGTCTTTTCCTCCTCCTCTACCCACCCCCCAACACCCGCTTCTAATCTCTAACCGATTATTTACCTCTTTTTATCAACTTGAATCTCTCTGTTGCTCCAAAGGCTCCAAAACAAATCGCTGGTCAGCCAGGATTAAGCTGCTTTGTTGCCAACGATTAGCAGGTTTGCTTGTAGTTTCAACATCTTCAGCAATAGCTGAATGTCAAATGATTCAGGAAATACTGGCTTTATTTTGGCCAAAGGCATATGAATGCTTGAAATAAAATGGGGGTACAGTATCCTATAGAGAAGGTTCTAGACCATTCCATGTACATGTTTAATATGGGCAGAATAAGAACTCTATCATTTGTATTTCTGTCTTTTTTTTTTAAATGCAGCCATGATTTTGAAAAATATCACATACCAGCAACCTCTTGTCTCAAAGAAAACATCCAGTTTAAGTCCTAGACTCTAGGAAATGTTTAATCCAAACACATTTACACAGAGGCACATTTACCAACAAAACAAAACAAAACACTCATTAAGTATTTTGAGGTTCAAAATCCACTTTGCAAAAACAAAAAAAATCCACATAGCATTTATTTTTGGAATACCTACTATGTGCTAGGTACTGTGTTGGAAAATAAAGAAATAAAAAGAATAAAATCCGTTCCCAGTTTTCAAGAGTTGTCTATTGCACTCACTTACATACAATTTAATCATTAAAAAACCCTCAGTAATATATTTACCTGGGGCTCTGTTATGTCATTTATACAGCCTTGAAGGTCAGGGACTATACTTTCATCTTCTGTATCCTCTAACAGTGGTCCCCAGTAGTTTTGGCACCAGGGACCAGTTTTGCGGAACACAATTTTACCACAGATCAGGAAGGGGGAGGATTCAAGTGCATTGCATTTATTGTGCACTTTATTTCTAATCTTATGCCACTGCTGATCTGACAAGAGGTACTGGTCTGTGGGCTGGAGGCTGGGGACCCCTATTCTATTATACTTCACACCAGTCTTCCAAATAGTAGTTTATCAAGGTAGTATCATGATGTAGGGAAAGGTACTAATAGAGAGTCAGAGGCTCAGGCTCTCATTGATTTTGTGGACATAGACAAACCCCTTAATCAGTGGGTTCTTCTGGCTTTCTGCATTTATAATGAGGAAGAGGGAAACCCCTTTCCATCCTCCCTTTCAATGCCAATGTCTGTGATTCCTTGACCTTGGGGCAAGGAGACTGAATAGCACAGTTTAAGGATCTTTTCTGATATTAAGCAACTTGAGAGCAGAATTTATCTCACTGAATCCCCAAAGACACAGTGGCCTGTGATAAAGATTGACATGCTTGAAATTTATGTCAAAAGTCTATGAAGCAGAAAAGGAAGCAGTGAGAGTAGCTTCAGCAAGTTCCTAGGACTCAAGATATAGGAAAGATCTAGAGCAGATGCAACTTTATATGTGGTAACTTTTGAGGCAACCAGCATGTCCATGGGTCTTACAGACAGGAGGGGATAATTGTTGAGTACTTCCAGGTAATAATGTACTATAGGAATGGGACCAGGGACGAAGGGAAGGCCACAGTCTTGGTAGAGCTTAAAATACTAGCTTTACAAATGAGACTTTCCCCGTTTCCCTTGTGTAAATATATTTTGCCTACAAGGAAAATTTCTCCCATCCCTGAGTGAAGCTACTTCCTGTCCCTACCTGGATGCCCCACCTCAAATTAGGATCACAATAGTGCACTTACCTTGTGTGGGGTACCAGGAGGGGGCTGGATCAAGCCCAAGAGTGTTACCTGTCCTGCTTCTTTCTCAGGAACCTTGCTCTATCATTTCTCTCATCTTCTACTGTACCACCAGCCTCCTCCTCTCCATCATCTTCTTTCACTCAGTCTACAAACATGCTCAATTCATTTTAATCCATTCATTCTTAAATTGTAAATCACTTTGGATTTTATTTAAATACTCTCTGGGAATGACATCTGTTTTTCTCTTTCCCATTTTTATAATTTTTAATTCTTTTTCTTGTCATTGCTGTCTAGAGTCTTAGATATAGGATTGATTAGATATGGTGATGGTAAATATCTTTGCCTTATTTCATAGCTATAATGAAATGACTTTAGTGTCTGTGGTAAATATTTATTAGCTATCTTTTGCCAGGTGAAGCATATTTCTTCTAGTTCTAGTTTGCTAGGAGAATTTTTTTTGCAAATGTGCTTTAATTATATTGATTTTTCTGTATTTCTTTATATGATGAATTACAATAATAAATTTTCTAATGATGATGCTAACATCCATTTCTGGGATGGGTTCAAATTACAGAGTGCATTTCTAAATGAGCTTTGCTAATAATTTTTAGAATTTTTCATCTACATTCATGAATAAGTTACACTTTTAAAATATAAATTTATTTATTTTAATTGGAAGTTAATTACTTTACAATATTGTATTGGTTTTGCCATACATCAACATGAATCTGCCTCAGGTATACATGTGTTCCCCATCCTGAACCCCCCTCCCTCCTTCCTCCCCATACCATCCCTCACTTTTTTAAAAGTTTTTTTGGTGTGGACTATTTTTTAAAAGTCTTTATTGAGTTTATTGAGGGATTCCCTGGTGGCTCAGACGGTTTGAGTTCATTACAATATTGCTTCTGTTTTAGGTTTTGGTTCTTTGGCTATGAGGCATGTGGGATATTAGTTCCCCAACTAGGGATTAAACCCACACCACCTGCACTGGTAGGTAAAGCCTTAACCACTGGGCAACCAGGGAAATCTCCATGAATGAGTTCTATTTAATTTTCCTCTCATAGTTCTCCTGTCTACTGGTATCAGGCTTACACAAATTCCCAAAATAAGCTGGATAGTAAAACTTTTTTTCCCTTTGGAGAAAGTTCTAAGATTGGGATTAGCTATTTGTTGACTATTTTCTAGAGTTTATAAAAGTCATGTGGACATGGTGTTTTATTGCAGGAAGATTTTAAGCTACAGATATAATTTCTCTAATGATTATAAGACCACTCAGATTTCTACATTATTTTGAATCTACTTTGGTTATTTGTAATAATTTTCTAGAGATTTGCCTTCAGAATATTTTGTTATAAAGATACTTGTCATTTTCTCTTATTATCTTTTAAATTTATGTTGCATTCATAATTATGTCCCTGTTTTCATTTCTAACATCACTGAAGTTTTTCTTCTCTTTCTCTATTGATCCTACCAAAGGCAGGAATATTGGTCTTCTAAATGAATTAGGTTTTGTGGATTTCTTTGTTGATTTTCTCAGTTTTATATTTATTTGATTTTTCATCTATTTTGCTGTCATATTAATATATCAGATTTCTGTTTAATTTCTCTGGATTTCTTATGCTGTTCNTTTCAATATCAATCTTTAATTTAATTGTGGTCTTATATACACTATTTCTTAAATTTGTTGATATTTATAATATACAATACGGTCCATCTTCATAACTTTTTCATATGCTTAGGTAGTATTCCATACTTGCTTATTAGAATACTCATTAGTTTTATTCATCAAGTCTTCTATATAACTTCCTTGTTTGATTACTGTTCTGGAGAGATTTGTCACGGTAAGTTTTGAGGGTTGTGGCTGCTGAGGAAGAGCACAGCATGGTTGTGGTAAGAGTGAGGAAAGAGAACTTCATATTATATCACCCTGCCCTCACCCACTTCCTTGGTGTACACCATATCCCACTTAACTGTTGGCATGCTGGAAGACAACAGGTCTCTATACAACTTTATGTTTTACTTATTTTCTTGAACCTTTCCCCCAGTTCTCTCACATATTTAATATTACTAGAACACTAGATCACTTACTCTGTTTCCCTGTCATGGCTTGCCTTTGCTCCTGCTGTTCCCTTCTCTTTTAATGATCTTCCCCAATCCACATACACATATTAAAACCCCCACATCCCTTGATACTTTATATAGAAACCTATAAGATCTCTATCCCAAAACTATAAAATCTAAAAATAAATTCAGCAAGGTTTCAGGCTACAAGATTAACATAGAGAAATCTGTTGTGCTTCTATACATTAATAATGAAATATCAGAAAGTTTTAAAAAATTCTGTTTAAAATTGCACCAAAATGAATACAATACCTAGGAATAAACTTGACCAAGGAAGTGAAAGAACTATATTCTGAAAACTATAAAATACTGATGAAGAAAACTGAAGATTATACAAAGAAATGAAAGGATATCCTGTGTTTTGGGGCTGGAAAAATTAATATTGTTAAAATGGCTATGCTACCCAAAGCAATCTAGAGATTTAATGCAATCCCTATCAAAATACCTATGGATATTTTTTGCAGAACTAGACAAAATAATTCTAAAATTCATGTGGAACCACAAACGATCCTAAATTGCCAAAACAATCTTGAGAAAATAACAAAGTTGGAGATATAACCCTCCAAGACTTCAGACTATATTACAAAGCAACTGTAATCAAAACAGCATGGTATCAACTCTCTCTCACATACACACAAAACCACAAAGATCAGTGGAATAGAATATAGAGAGAACAGAAATAAACCCATGCACTTATAATCAATTAATTTACAACAAACAAGAATATGTACGATGGAGAAAACAAAAAAAATATACAATGGAGAAAAGACATCATTTTCAACAAGTGGTGCTGGGAAAACTGGACAACCACTTGTAAAACAATGAGATTAGAACATTATCAGGGACTTCTCTGGTGGTCCAGTGGCTAAGACTCTTGCTTCCAAGAGGGAGGCCTGGGTTCAATCCTTGGTCAAGGAACTAGATCCCACTTGTCACAACTAACAGTTTGTATACTGCAATGAAGATCAAAGATTTTGAGGGCCACAACTAAGATCTGGTGCACCCAAATAAATTAAAAAATAAATCTTTTTTAGAAAAGAAGATTCCTTCACATATTATACAAAAATAAACTCAGAATGCTTAAAGACCTAAATGTAAGAGTGGGAACCATCAAAATCCTTGAAGACAACATAAACATAACATAATTTGACATAAATGATAGCAATATTTTTTGGATTGGTGTCCGAAGGCAAAGGAAATAAAAGCAAAAATTAACAATTGGGACCTAATTAAACTAACAGCAAAAGACAACATAGGCAGAACATAATCTGACATAAACAATAGCAATGTTTTTTTGGATTGGTGTCCAAAGGCAAAGGAAATAAAAGCAAAAATTAACAATTGGGACCTAATTAAACTAACAGCTTTTGCACAGCAAAGGAAACTATCAACAAAATGAAAATATTATGGCAGAAAATACTTGCAAATGATGTGACTAACAACAGTTAACATCCAAAAAATATAAACAGCTCTTATAATTCAATATCAAAGAAAAAAAAAAAACCCAACCAAAAAATGGGCTGAAGACCTGACTAGATATTTTTTCTTTTTTTCCAAAGAAGACATACAGATGGCTAATAGGCACATGAAAATATGCTCAACATCACAAATTCTTG
The DNA here is from genome assembly GCA_006410935.1 of Redunca redunca. Classification (NCBI taxonomy): domain Eukaryota; kingdom Metazoa; phylum Chordata; class Mammalia; order Artiodactyla; family Bovidae; genus Redunca; species Redunca redunca. The sequence continues at coordinate 1,246,422 of SJYQ01104756.1, forward strand.
TGTGCTTAGTCATTCAGTCGTGTCCAACTCTTTGTGACCCCATGGACTATAGACTGCCAGGCTCCACAGTCTATGGGGATTCTCCAGGCAAGATTACTGGAGTGGGTTGCCATGCCCTCCTCCAGGGGATCTTCCCAATCCAGGGTTCAAACTCAGGTCTCCCACATTGCAGGCAGATTCTTTACCATCTGAGCCAAATCAAAACAACAGATATCACTTCACACCTGTCAGAATGGCTATCATCAAAAAATCTATAAATAAGAAACATTGAAGAGGATGTGGCATATGCAAAACAGAAACAGATTCACAGATATAGAAAACAGACTTGTGGTTACCAAAGAGGTGGGGGGGGGCACAAACAGGGGAGTGGGATTAACAAACAACTGCATGTAAAATACACAAGCAACAGGCTTTACTATACAGTGCAGGTGATTGTGGTTATCATCTTATAATAACATAATGGAGTAAAGTCATAAAAATACTGAATCATTATGCTGTCTACCTGAAAATAATGCAAATTAACTATACTTTAATCAAAAATCATAAAATAAAACCCCCTATGTCCTTTAAGAATCTTCTCAGATTCCTCCTTTCTCTAAAAATCAATAGTACTCACTGTATTTCTCAGTTTTTAGTTGCCTTATTTTGTATTACATGATATTTTCATGAACATATATATTCTTTGTGACTCTTTGCAACACCATGGACTGTAACCCACCAGGCTTCTCTGTCTGTGGGATTCTCTAGGCAAGAATATTGGAGTGGATTGCTATGCCCTCCTCCGGGGGATATTCCATATACATGTATCTATTCTTTTTTAAATTCTTTCCCTATTTAGGTTGTTGCATACTATTGAGCAGAGTTCCCTGTGCTATCCAGTAGGTCTTTGTTGGTTATCCATTTTAAATATAGCAGTGTGTACTTGTCAATCCCAAACTTCCTAACTATCCCTGACCCTTCCCCATTGGTAGCCATAAGTTCTACAACTTGATCATTTTTGTAGCCCAACACTACCTAGGAAAGTATCAGTATATAAATACTAAAAGAATAGGCAATTTTTCATATTCAAATGCAGAAAGTTTCATGTCTATAAGTTTACTAATTAAAAATCACTTTGAAAGAATCTGTCTGCCTAAACATCATAAATGTTCTGGGATAAAGCAAACTAACCATAGAATATGAACAGACTTCCATAAATACTACTGACATTTTTACACTAATTTTTGTGTAATTCAAGACCCAGATGTTCCAGACTTGTTGTACCAAAACAACTTGAATCAATTTGGCAGCTCACTTCACACCCCTGGCAGGCTTTGTGACACATCACATCCCATTTCCCACTTAGCTAGATTTGTCAGCATTTTCTCCAATATGGTAACTGAATGGCTAAAGATAGAGCATCAAGAGAGGCTCAATGTTAGGATCAAAAAACAATAAGATACTCATCATTTTAGAAGTTGTTTTCTAATTTGATTTTTTTCATGAAATATTAATAATTAAAATGATCTTTATTTAGACAAAATTATGTTATGTTTCCTGCTTACTTACTTTTTTGCAGAGTATATCATGCTAAATGCCAGGCTGGAAGACTCACAACCTGGAATCAAGATTGCCAGGAGAAATATCAACAATCTCAGATATGCAGATGATACCATTCTAATAGCAGGAAGCAAAGAGGAACTAAATAACCTCTTGATGAGGGGGAAAAAAGAAAGTGGAAAAGGTGTCTTAAAACTCAACATTCAAAAAACTAAGATCATGGCATCTGGTCCCATCACTTCATGGCAAATAGATGGGGAAAAAATGGAAACAGTGACAGACTTTATTTTCTTGGGCTCCAAAATCACTGTGGATGGTAACTGCAGCCATGAAATTAAAAGACACTTGCTACTTGGAAGAAAAGCTATGACAAACTTAGACAGTGTCAGGTGATACCTAGATGGCGTCACTGACTCAATGGATGTGAGTTTGAGCAAACTCCAGGTGACAGTGAAGAACAGGGAAGCCTGGTATGCTGCCGTTCATGTGGTCACAAAGAGTGGGACACAACTTAGCACCTGAACAGCAACAATGTTTATAATGATTTTCAGAAGAATTTTTTTTCCTATGGAAGCCTACATATATTGGTGTACCTTGTAGTGGTATCAAGGCAGTAGATGTCTGAGTAGGGTGATCCACATCACCTGGGTCTGAATTCAAACTCCACCATTTACTAGCATGAGAGCTTAACCAAGTTATGTAACTTGTCTGTACTTCACTTTCCTCATCGATAAGTGGCTTTAATCCTAGAATTTGTCTAACAGTGTGGTGTGTACATGCTCAATCACTCTGTCACATCAGACTCTGAGAGCCCATGGAGTGTATCTCACCAGGCTCCTTTGTCCATGGGATCTTCCTGGCAAGAATACTGGAGTGGATTGCCATGCTGTCCTCCAGGGGATCTGCCCATGTCTTCTTGTGTCCCGTGTTGAACCCGTGTCTCCTGCACCTCCTGCATTAGCAGGTGGATTATTTACTACTGAGCCACCTGGAAAACTCCTAACAGTGTTGATGCAAGCATTGAGATCTCATAAATGCAAAGTTTTTAGAGGAATGCCTTTCACACATGACAAGTGAATTCCTATAAGGTTAATACTGTGCTTGGATATCCAACTACAACAATCTCTCATTTACATGATGAATTTATGTGCTTTAAAAAATGTAATGAAGAAATTTGAACCTAAAATATGTATACCTGCTGCACTATCTTTGAAACAGCTTGTTTAAAATTCTTGCCAATTCTGGTGGTGCCGTATGTCAGCAAAAAAGTTCAGAAATGCTTATAGTGACCCTGGAAAAAGAATAAGAAACTCTTCTCAGTCAAATGCAAGACTTTCTCTGGAGAATCCACCTTCCAGTTGCCATTGATAAAGGCTCTGAGATAATATTTTATGAAATCCTGAACACTTTATTGTTTTTCTTCATTTTACAAACAAATTCATTTGATTTAAACATTTTGATTAACCACTACTTTTCAACATCTTGCTGCTACTGCTAAGTCACTTCAGTCGTGTCCGACTCTGTGCAACCCCATAGACGGTAGCCCACCAGGCTCTGCCATCCCTGGGATTCTCCAGGCAAGAACAATGGAGTGGGTTGCCATTTCCTTCTCCAAGGCATGAAAGTGAAAAGTGGAAGTGAGGTCGTTCAGTCGTGTCCGACTCTTCGAGACCCCATGGACTGCAGCCTACCAGGCTCCTCTGTCCATGGGATTTTCCAGGCAAGAGTATTGGAGTGGGGTGCCATTGCCTTCTCCTTTCAACCTCTTAGTCATCCATTATATGCATTTGTGAGTCAGGCTGGTATTCTAACTTCACATCTGCTTTTAATCTTTCATGTCAAATGAGACATTTTAATATGTATTTTAATATGGGGATTCTAAGTGTACACTGAGATAATAAATTACTGGGTCAGATTTTGCCAGATGAACAGACTCTTTCAAGTATAACCGGAAACCTAGTTCCCCTAATGGCCTGAAAACTAAACACACCTCTAAAAAAACTTACCTTGAAATCAATGAGTTGTTGATTTGTGCCATGGGATCTGCCAGTTTTTATCACCTGAAAGTGTCTTCTTTAATCATCGTTGAAATGTACATTTTCACTTGGATGGTATTCGTGATTATCTCAGTTCACTAAACTGCAAACCTGATTATTCTCCCAATTAAAACAGCAGTGGTTGCCTATTTCTCAGCAAGACACATGGATCCATGACAGGGTCTTGAATGACCAAGATTTCATTTCTTTCTCAGAATATTTTATACGATTCAGTAATCAGTAAAATTGGTTCTTCTACAATGGGCACCCTCTGTCATTAGTGAGAATTAGCAAAGTTCTATTGCCTTTAAGAAAAAATAAAGTGGTCTATTACTGTGAATTAATGTGCTCTTTTTTGTGTGAAGACTCCTTTTAATTTTAAGGAGGGCTTTCATGCCTTTGTGTTGTGAATTAAATCACCATTTCACGAGGTTTATCTTTGGCCAGGAAGGAAGAAAATCAATCTTTCATTAAATCGGTGAGACCAAAAAATCATGCTCACCAAAAGTACTGTAGACCTGGCAGATGCAAGCACATGTCCAATCGAGAGCGTCCAGGGACACGTCACCCTTCATCCCGTGCTCAGACACTGCAAAATGTACATTATTCCTGATAAGGAAATACCATACAATTTTCATTGGAAGGACTGATGTAGAAGCTAAAACTCCATTATTTTGGCCACCTGATGCGAAGAGCCGACTCATTAGAAAAGACCCTGATGCTGGGGGAAATTGCGAGCAGAAGGAAAAGGGGGCAACAGAAGATGAAATGTTTGGATAACATCATGGATTTTGTGGACATAAGTTTCAGCAAACTCCAGGAGATAGTGAAGGACAGGCAAGCCATGGAGTTGCAAAGAGTCAGACACAACTTAGTGACTGAACAACAACAATATAGTTTTTAGTTTTAAACAGCAGCATTAATGTCAATATTCCTTAAGTGGCTTGTTGATGTATGGGTTTGGATATATTGGAGTTAAATCTCGTGTGTTCTGAAGTATAACATGTGCAACTTGTCCTGAGAGCAATCACACAGCCTATAGATTTGTTATGACAGAACCTCCTTGGCAAACATGTTAGCTGGTTTTTCCTGGTGGGCTGGGTTGGAACCTCACATGTCAAGTCCTCTACAATGCTCTGTGTGTGTGTGTGTGTGTGTGTGTGTGTGTGTGTGTAGGGAGAGGTTGGGGATGCTGGTGGAGATGAAAAAGGGGATCAAACCAAACTGAAATGAGAGACAACACTGGTTCAGTGAAGAGAGCCCAGGCCCTGAAACCAATTTCAACCCAGCTTTGTCACTTACCCATTCGCTACCTTGGGCAGGTTCACTAGCTGACCTGTGACTCCTTATTTATTAAATGGACATATGCTTAACTCATATAGTAGTTAGAAAGATTCTTGATAATGAATGTGCTTATTCCATAGTAGGTGTATCAGCTTGTTTTCATTGTGTAGCAAACCAACCCCTGGAGGTGGTCAAACCAACCCCTGGAGGTGGTGGTTGAGTCTTTTCTCTTGAGTGCTTTAGAAAGAGCACTCAAGATGACTCCTTGAGTTTTTAGGTATTTTTTCTCAAAAACATGTAGATGAGAATAAATGCACACGAGGGATTTCTATTAGACTGCAAATAGGTACTCTATAAAAGTGGGATAAAATAAAACCTTCCTTGTGAATTTCTTGTGAGCACTGAGTTATTTCATATAAATGCTTAAAATACTGCCTAAAACATACAAAATGCTCCAGAAATTCTACATATTGTCATTATTGTCATCATCATCATCATCATAACAGGACCAAAATGTCATCAGGGTCCCAGGAAGTCCTTGGGAAGAGCTTTGGCCCTTGTTTCTCCTCTTCCTTTTGTCTAATCTCTCATCTGCCTCTCTTGTCTGCATCGCTTTCAGGACATCTTTCTCTTTCTACACATTGGTTTCCTCCTACTATCTTCCACATGTTTTTTGGTTTCTCACAATTTTGAAGTGCAGATATCCCTAGGGCTGCCATGCTAAGTTAGCACTCACCTTCAGCTGCACTGCCAGGTGGAAAATTCACTTCATGTTTCCCACCATGAAAGAAGCTGATTAGTCCAGCTTATCTTTCTGCATTGGCCATAGGTGGCTAGATAGCCAGCTTAAGATTGACTCTCCTTGGATCAGATATCCATCTCTGGTCCAATCGGCTGTGGATGAGAAAAGTGGGGTGATTTCTCTTGGAAAGGGGTATAGGGGATATAAATAAGACTGGTCTTCTCAGTACTCTTCCAAAGCATATTGGTCTGGTGAATTGAGAGGGAAACCGTGAGGATGCAGATGGTAAAAACTGTTGCTTTATCAGGATGAAGGTAGGAACTGGAGACAAAGTGTGCCTGAACTTCCAGCAATGGTTGAGGAAGAACTGGGGAAAGAAGTCAGGAAAAGTAAGAGGCTATATTACCAGTAAATACAGCTCTGAAAACTAAAGCATTCAGTCTACCGTTATAGATCTTCTATCACGTGCAAAAACCCTTCAGATACTTCATTAATAAAATGTCAATGTTTACTGAGTGTTACCATGCACCAGGACTTCCCAGGTGGCACTAGTGGTAAAGAACCTACCTGCCAATGCAGGAGACATAAAAGGCTCAGATTTGATCCCTGGGTCAGGAGGTTTCCTGGAAGAGGGCATGGCAATCCACTCCAGTATTCTTGCCTGGAGAATCCCATGGACAGAGGAGCCTGGCAGGCTACAGTCCACAGGGTCACAAAGTGTCAGACATGACTGAAGTGACTTAGCACACACGATGTACCATGTACCGGGCACTAAGATAAGTCCTTGACATGCACAACATGCATTTCTCTTTTTTTCTAAGTGAAAAAATAAGTTTTATTGGGGTATAGCCAATCGATGAAGTTGTGATAGTTTCAAGTGAACAGCAAAGAGACTCGGCCATACATATACATATAAACATTCTTATTTAGCCATCACAACAACTCTGGGTCAGACAGAGAGACCGTCACAACGCCTCACAGCCTCGATGACCCAGACATAAAATGACATGTTCAGTTCAGTTCAGTCGCTCAGTCGTGTCCTACTCTCTGGGACCCCGTGAACTGCAGCACGCCAGGCCTCCCTGTCCATCACCAACTCCCGGAGTTCACTCAGACTCGCATCCATCGAGTCAGTGATGCCATCCAGCCATCTCATCCTCTGTCGTCCCCTTCTCCTCCTGCCCCCAATCCCTCCCAGCATCAGAGTCTTTTCCAATGAGTCAACTCTTCGCATGAGGTGGCCAAAGTA
>SJYQ01104756.1:1265488-1276102 GCA_006410935.1 Redunca redunca
AACTATGCTTTGAAAGAAACAAAAAAATTTATGGTTTTTAAAAGAAAATCAAAACTATAAAATCAATATTTGATAACAAATTTTAAACCCATGACTTCTTAATTTGCTAAAATAAAAGCCTCTTTTTCACTGTAACAAGTACCATTTTCTACACACACACAAAAATTGTTACTAATAGTCTCATTAGTTGATATTTTGAGTTAATATTTAATGAAATGACATGGAGAAAATATATTAGAAATGTAAGTATTGCAATGCAACATAAGATAGCTAAGTGTTTTGCAGTTTCTCAGACTCATTTTTGTTTGAAAAAAATAGAATAAAAATGAAGCATTTCATTTGTTCCAGACACCATGTAATAATTTGAGCTCTGGTGAAGAAATTTGACTAATATTCTATTTACTTTATGTCAAAGAAAATTTTATGAGTATATAATTTACGAAATCAATATTTCTTACACAATTCCAAGAAGTAACTTTGTTTTTCCATTTAGGAATAAAATGTTTGAATGCTGCGAGTTTGAAATGAGAAAGCAGAAATAAAACTCTGATCCTCCACTTCCCATGAACATTCCCAGGCCAATCTGTCCTCCTGATACCCACCCCAATCCTTTTTTTCCCATGAGATTCCCCCCTTTTAAGATTAACCTTTCCCATCACTTTCCCACAGATCCTCTCCCTGATTCTCTCCAGCCCAGCTGGGCCAAGCTTCTTCACTACTCTGTATATCTCTCTCTCTAGCAGGTGGATTTGGCTGTACCAGTCAGAAATGTAAAGCTTGTATTAAAATGGTCATGCAACCTAGATGTCCATCAACAGATGAATGGATAAGAAAGCTGTGGTACATATACACAATAGAGTATTACTCAGCCATTAAACAAGAATACATTTGAATCAGTTCTAATGAGGTGGATGAAACTGGAGCCTATTATACAGAGTGAAGTAAGCCAGAAAGAAAAACACCAATATGGTATACTAACATTTATATATGGAATTCAGAAAGACAGTAACTATAACCCTGTATGCGAGAGAGCAAAAGAGACACAGATATATAGAGCAGTCTTTTGGACTCTGTGGGAGAGGGAGAGGGTGGGATGATTTGGGAGAATGGCATTGAAACATACATAATATCATATAAGAAACAAATCGCCAAAATAAAATAAAATGATCATGCAGCCATAACTGAACTAAACAAGACTAAGTTTAAAAGAGAAAAAATAGCTAATAGCTCTGAAGTATTCATTGATTGCCAAGCTCTGTATTCAGCCCTTTTAAGTGTATCTTCATTTCAATTTGCCAGCAATTCTATCTGACATACACTATTATAAGTCCCCTGTTACAGATAAGGTGACTGAAGCTTGAAAAAAGATAAGTAATGTTCCCAAGGTCATGCTGCAAGTATCTTCAGTGAGAGAGTACTTCAATCCAGGTCTTTCTGACTATAAAATCTGTTCTATTAATCGCTTTGGTGTACATACTTTCCTCAGGATTTTATTCTATGTTTAGCATCAAAAACTCCTTTGAGATGTAAATGCAGAATTTATAAGAAGCAGCATTTAACAGAAGAAAACAAGTTCATTGTCTTTTTATTTTTTATTTTATTTTTTAATTTTTATTTTTACTTTATTTTGCTTTGCAATACTGTATTAGTTTTGCCATACATTGACGTGAATCAGCCACAGTGTACATGAATTCCCAATCCTGAACCCCCCTCCCACATGCCACCCCATATCATCTCTCTGGATCATCCCCGTGCACCAGCCCCAAGCATCCTGTATCCTGTATTGAACATAGACTGGCGATTCGTTTCTTACCTGATAGTATACATGTTTCAATGCCATTCTCCCAAATTATCCCACCCTCTCCCTCTCCCACAGAGTCTAAAAATCCGTTCTATACATCTGTGTCTCTTTTGCTGTCTCACATACAGGGTTATCATTACCATCTTTCTAAATTCCATATATATGTGTTAGTATACTGTATTGGTGTTTTTCTTTCTGGCTTACTTCACTTGGCATAATAGGCTCCAGTTTTATCCACCTCATTAGAACTGATTCAAATGTATTCTTTTTAATGGCTGAGTAATACTTCATTGTGTATATGTACCACAGCTTCTTACCCGTTCATCTGCTGAAGGACATCTAGGTTGTTTCCATGTCCTGGCTATTATAAACAGTGCTGTGATGAATATTGGGGTACATGTGTCTCTTTCAATTCTGGTTTCCTTGGTGTGTATGCCCAGCAGTGGGATTGCTGGGTCATAAGGTGGTTCTATTTGCAATTTTTAAAGAATCTCCACACTGTTCTCCATAGTGGCTGTACTGGTTTGCATTCCCACCAACAGTGTAAGAGGGTTCCCTTTTCTCTACACCCTCTCCAGCATTTATTGCTTGTAGACTTTTGGATCGCTGCCATTCTGACTGGTGTAAAATGGTACCTCATTGTGGTTTTGATTTGCATTTCTCTGATAATGAGTGATGTTGAGCATCTATCTGATTTAGACTCTTTCCAGCAGAGTCTTCATAGCTAAATAAGTCAAGGCAAGGCTACTATTCATTTAAGAGTTCCATATGAAGAAGGCATTTTTAATTTGAAAATTGACTTGTCTCTTTTTCAAATGTTTATGTATAGATATACTGTGGAGACCTAAATCAAATCCTTTATGAATATACAGTGGAAGTGAGAAATAGATTTAAGGGACTAGATCTGACAGAGTGCCTAATGAACTATGGACAGAGGTTCATGACATTGTACAGGAGACAGGAATCAAGACCATTCCCAAGAAAAAGAAATGCAAAAAGAGCAAAATGGCTGTCTGGGGAAGCCTTACAAATAGCTGTGAAAAGGAGAGAAGTGATAAGCAAAGGAGAAAAGGAAATATATACCCATTTGAATGCAGAGTTCTAAAGAATAGCAAGGAGAGATAATAAAGCCTTCCTCAGTGATCAATGCAAAGAAATAGAGGAAAACAATAGAATGGGAAAGACTAGAGATCTCTTCAAGAAAATTAGAGATACCAAGGGAACATTTCATGCAAAGATGGGCTCAATAAAGGACACAAATGGTATGGACCTAACAGAAGCAGAAGATATTAAGAAGAGGTTGCAAGAATACACAGAAGAACTATACAAAAAAGATCTTCACGACCCAGATATCATGATGGTGTGATCACTCATCTAGAGCCAGACATCCTGGAATGTGAAGTCAAGTGGGCCTTAGAAAGCATCACTACGAACAAAGCTAGTGGATGTGATGGATTCCAGCTGAGCTATTTCAAATCCTGAAAGATGGTGCTGTGAAAGTGCTGCACTCAATACGCCAGCAAATTTGGAAAACTCAGCAATGGCCCCAGGACTGGGAAAGGTCAGTTTTCATTCCCATCCCAAAGAAAGGCAATGCCAAAGAATGCTCAAACTACCAAACAGTTGCACTCATCTCACATGCTAGTAAAGTAATGTTTAAAACTCTCCAAGCCAGGCTTCAGCAATACGTGAACCGTGAACTTCCAAATGTTCAAGCTGGTTTTAGAAAAGGCAGAGGAACCAGAGATCAAATTGCCAACATCTGCTGGATCATCAAAAAAGCAAGACAGTTCCAGAAAAACATCTATTTCTGCTCTATTGACTATGCAAAGCCTTTGACTGTGTGGATCACAATAAACTGTGGAAAATTCTGAAAGAAATGGGAATACCAGACCACCTGACTTGCCTCTTGAGAAATCTGTATGCAGGTCAGGAAGCAACAGTTAGAACTGGACATGGAACAACAGACTGGTTCCAAACAGGAAAAGGAGTATGTCAAGGCTGTATATTGTCACCCTGCTTATTTAACTTCTATGCAGAGTACATCATGAGAAACACTGGGCTGGAAGAAACACAAGCTGGAATCAAGATTGCCGGGAGAAATATCAATAAACTCAGATATGCACATGGCAGCATCCTTATGGCAGAAAGTGAAGAGGAACTAAGAAGCCTCTTGATGAAAGTTGAAGAGGAGAGTGAAAAATTTGGCTTAAAGCTCAACATTTAGAAAACTAAGATCACAGCATCTGGTCCCATCACTTCGTGGGAAATAGATGGAGAAACAGTGGCAACAGTGGCTGACTTTATTTTGGGGAGCTCCAAAATCACTGCAGATGGTGATTGCAGCCATGAAATTAAAAGACGCTTACTCCTTGGAAGAAAAGTTATGACCAACCTAGACAGCATATTGAAAAGCAGAGGCATTACTTTGCCAACAAAGGTCCACCTAGTCAAGGGTATGGTTTTTCCAGTGGTCATGTATGGATATGAGATTTGGACTATAAAGAAAACTGAGCCCCGAAAAATTGATGCATTTGAACTGTGGTGTTGGAGAAGACTGTTGAGAATCCCTTGGACTGCAAGGAGATCCAACCAGTCCATTCTGAAGGAGATCAGTACTGGGTGTTCTTTGGTAGAACTGATGTTGAAGCTGAAACTCCAATACTTTGGCCATCTGATGTGAAGAGCTGCCTCACTGGAAAAGACCCTGATTCTGGGAAAGATTGAGGGCAGGAGGAGAAGGGGACAACAGAGGATGAGATGGTTGGATGGCATCACCGACTCAATGGACATGGGTTTGGGTAGACTCTGGCAGTTGATGATGGACAGGGAGGCCTGGCGTGCCGCGGTTCACGGGGTTGCAAAGAGTTGGACACTACTGAATGACTGAACTGGAACTGGATACTGTGGAGAAGGACATGGCAACCCACTTCAGTATTCTTTCCTGGAGAATTTCATGGACAGAGGAGCCTGGCGGCCTACAGTTCATGGGGGTTGCAAAGAGTTGGACACAACTGAGCACAGCACACTTATGTTCTAGACATGGTTCATCCCTTGGGAATATAGAGGTAGAAGACAATTGACCCTCCAAAATAGTCCACACTTTAGTGGATAAGAATGATCAGAAAACCTACAAATAAACACTACATTGTGCTGGATAGAAATGAGCACAGACTGAAGGGAGAACTAGGTTGGGGAGGGGCCTGTTACGGGAAAGGGGAGGGGATGTTTTTAAGGGGGTCTTAACAGGTCAGAAGAGAACTAGGGTGAGTTTAGAGATAGCAATTCAGGGTTAGGAATATTCATGGAATATTCATGGAGATCGACAGTGAGGTTCTCTATTTTTGCTCTCATTTCAACCTCACAACAAACCTGCAAGTTACTTATGAATATTCCCATTTTTCAGACAATGAAATAGCAGAGACTGGAGAGTGCTTATCAATGTTTACAAGTATAAACATCAGATAATAAATGAGAGTAACAATCATATGATGTCATGATTCAAAGACACAGCAAAAGAGGGTAGTTGATTAAGACCAGCTGGGCCAGGATCTCAACAGAAGTAAAGCAAGAGACTAACATCAATTCTATTCCAAGCTGGAATGACTAGACTTCTAAAGATATCAGAGGTCCTACTGAAATCCCTTGGAGTGAAAAATCCCCAATGAAAAATTGGGGAAAGTTCATTTTGCTAAGAAAACCTCCTCAGACATTTCCTACATCTATCTTTTCCCTGGTCCAAACCAGGAGAGAAGGCAGGCTCTCATAAGAGGCTGCTGAACAAACAAAGACTACACAGTTTCAGTACAGCTTATATTAAATAAGAGAACAAACTCAAACACACAGGGTGGACAATACCCAGTGATGCAAATCGGTTGGCTTTATGTTATCATACTGAAAGACTAATATTACCTGTTCATTAGGAAACAAAAGCCAGGGTGAGTGAGCAAACCAGTCAATTTTCAGATTTTCTTGCCTTCCAGGAAAGAGTTACATGTGTCAACATTGACTCAGCAGGGCTCGTTGCCATTTAGAAAGAAAGCTGTGTTACACCCACTAAGGTTTTTGTTCAAGCTATGACAATATTCTCTATAGAACATCAGCTTCTGCATTGCTAGGGTCATGATCTGGGGTTTAAGTAAACGAAAAATTTTCCCCAGTTACAAAAATCAAATATATCTAAATGTAGGTGTGTTTAATTTTATAAAGGACTCATATTTTACTTCTAAGAAAGTCAGTTTAAGAGTCTTTGAGATAAAAATGCAAAGAGGTTTATCAGCTCATAAAAGAAACAAGGCTGGATTTAGGCATGTCACCATAAGGCACTCAAACGTCACCAGGCCCTGGTTTTCCTGACTCTTCATTCTTCTCTTTTCCATCTTTGCTCCCTTCTCCTCTTGTTGTAAAATGGCTTTAGCTTAACCCTAACTCTGCCCCTAAATCTCACACAACTCACTTTCACATGTAGTAGGAAAGGTGAACCTTTTTCCCAAAAGCTCCTACATGTGGTTCTGAGATAAAATCCAACTGGTATAGCTTTGGACTCCACCCGCCCTGGAAGAAGCCAGTCATTACAGCCACAGAAATGCAGTATGTTGATAATCCGGGGGAGGGAGAGGCCGACAGGAGAGACAGAGTCCGCATCCTGGTAGACAGTACTTTATAGCAGAAGGTCACACTACTTCAGTATCAAGCTGTATTTTAAAATGCTGTCTTGGGACTTCCCTGGTGGTCAGTGCTTAAGAATCTGCCTTGTAATGCCGGGGATTCAGGTTCAATCCTTGATCAGAGAAGTAAGATCCTACATGCTTCAAGGCAACGGAGCCCTCATGCCACAACTAGACAGCCCTCCTGCCTAACTGAAAGATCCCCATGAGGCAATGAATATCCCTCAGCAACTCAGACCTGACGCAGCCAAATATATATTTATAAAATAAAATGCTGTCTTTCCTGTTTTCTCATATGCTCATCTGTATTCCTAATGCCCAGAGTCACCTTCACCATTCAGTCCAAAGTTACCCCACAAAGGTAACTTCTGCTCTTAATTATGGGGGTTTTATTCCCCAAGTATCCAGGTTCACACAACAGGGAATGGTGAGCATGCCAGATGCTTAAGTGGGATGCAATGCCTGCTGACTTCTGTGGTTGATCCAGCCAAAGACAGTTCCCATGGTGTCCCTGCAGGCCTCAGCAAAGAATAAAACCAGAGGCAGCTGCTTTTGGGAACACAGTAATTTTTCAAGCATTATCTCATTTAATCCTCATGACACTTTCAAATTGTGGTGCTGGAGAAGACTCTTGAGAGTCCGTTGGGCAGCAAGGAGATCAAACCAGTCAACCCTCAGGGAAATCAACCCTGAATACTCACTGGAAGGACTGATGGCTAAAGCTGAAGTTCCAATACTTTGGCCACCTGAAGCAAAGAGTTGACTCATTGGAAAAAGACCCTTGATTCTGGGAAAGATGGAGGGCAAGAGGAGAAGAGGGCGGCAGAGAATAATATGGTTAGATAACATCACTGACTCAATAGACATGAGTTTGAGCAAACTCAGAGAGATAGTAGAGGACACAGTAGCCTGTCATACTGCAGTCCATGGGGTTGCAAAGAGTCAGACACAATTGAGCAAATGAACAACCTCATGACACATCTATGAGGCAGGTAACAGTATCATACCAATTCTACAGATGAATAAATGGAGTAAAGTAACTTGTCAAAGGCCACACAATGAGTCAGGTGAATCAGATCTATCTGATTTTAAAATCCATGTCCTGAATTATTTTGAAAGGATGATGAACCTTCAAAAACTCCTCATGAGAATATGAGCTCTTGAAGGAGATGAGCGGGGTCTGATTAATCTCTGCGATCTTTATCACTACTACAAGCACAGTACCCACTGGTACAGTACCCACTGGTACAGTACCACCAGTACACACTGGTGCCCTATCAACTCATTCACTCATTTATTCATCCACGGATCTTTGCCTAGCCCTGCTGGTGTCCTCACGGTATCAACCCTTGGTGATACAGAGCATGCAAACTTCACTGGAGTGAGTTGACTTTCTCCAGCACTGAGAACACAGAATAATCATATTTCTGGGCTGACTGGATACGGCAGGGCATATACGTGGATAAATTAGAGGACATACAACTTCCCACCAGGGGAGTTCATGGGGTTGGACCCTGAGAAACTCTGGAAAGAAGTCCAGCTCAGCTCCAGACAATGGAGATCTAAGCTGGACCCTAGATTTCTAATTAAGGGTAGCCACGTTCCAACACCTGGCTTGGGTGTGGGACCTGCAACTCTGGTTAGTGGAGCAGGGAATAGACTCTACCTTTGGGCCAGGGGGTTTGAGAGCACTGATGGCTTGTGTGCCAGTCTAGGCCTTGCCGTTTAGTAGTTTTGTGACCTTGAACAAGTTGTAAGATGAAATAATAAGAGCGTCACTCATAATAATGTGACGATTACATGAGTCAATATGTTTAAACACTTTTAGTGTATATGTGTTCGTAAATATCAATGCAAGCATCACAGCCTGGCGCTGATAACCCATCACACAATCCAGGATACCCACTGCCTCCTCCATGTCTCCACAACACATTCATCAGACTCTTAAGCAGCCAAGAAAATTGTTGAGAGTTACCACCTTCAAGACTGTGCTCAGTGGACACAATTACTCCCTCTGCTCCCTGGCTGACTACACCACAGTTAAGAGTGGCTTTAGAAAAGATGTACCCCAAACCAGAAGCAGGATGAAAAGAGTGAGGTCCATAGAGCTCAAAGCTGAAGGAGGTGCTCACACTGAGGATCATCCAAGCATCTGTCCATGGCTTTAAGAAGAAAAATTGCAGGGATAAGATTTCAGCATTTGAATTACTGCTGG
Source organism: Redunca redunca (assembly GCA_006410935.1). NCBI lineage: Eukaryota > Metazoa > Chordata > Mammalia > Artiodactyla > Bovidae > Redunca > Redunca redunca. Next base: position 1,274,172 of record SJYQ01104756.1, read on the forward strand.
GCACACCATTTGTAATAGTGTAGTGTTAGTTACCCAGTCGTGTCTGACTCTTTGCGACCCCATGGACTGTAGCCCACCAGGTTCCTCTGTCCATGGGATTATCCAGGCAAGAATACTGGAGGGGGTTGCCATTTCCTTCTCCAGGGGATCTTCCTAACCCAGGGATTGAATCCAGGTCTCCTGCATTGCAGGTAGATTCTTTATGATCTGAGTCATCAGGGAAGTTCTCAAGTATCGAAGAGTAATTTATTTTCTGTACGTTTTATTCCTCAAATTTTTAAAAATAGAATTACAGCTTTAAAACACTAGGGGAATTTGTTTCTTATGGGAATTAACTTGTGAATACATTTGCAGAATGAAGACTTCTTTAAAGAAAAACTTATTATTAACCAGAGACTGGATTGTTCCATGTTGTGTTTGACTGAACTGCCTTTCTAAAAACTGTCATATGTTATGCATGCAATATTTGTTTTCCTGATAGCAGAAGAAGTAAATTTATGGAAGGATATCTTTGTGCAAAAGGAACACAGCCTTGAGGGAAGTAAAGCATCAAAGAGTCTCAGAAAACTGCCATAGATTTTTCTACATTATTGTAGGTGTGCGTGCGTGCTAAGTCGCTTCAGTTGTGTCTGACTCTTTGCGACCCTGTGGACTGTAGCCCATCAGGCCCCTCTGTCCATGGGATTCTCTAGGCAAGAACACTGGAGTGGGTGGCCATGCCCTCCTCCAGGGGGTCTTCTCCACCCAGGTACTGAACCGACGTCTCCTGTGTCTCCTGAGTTGCAGCTGGATTCTTTACCACTGAGCCACCAGGGAAGCCCACATTACTGTATACAAGGCACAAAATAGAATCTTTAAAAGTTGCAGCAAAGAAACTGCCTGCAACACAGGAGAACTGGGTTTGATCCCTGGGTCAGGAAGGTTCCCTGGAGAAGGGAACGGCTACCCACTCCAGTATTCTTGCCTGGAGAATCCCATGGACAGAGGAGTCTAGGGTGCTACAGTTACACGCAGTTGCAAAGAGTCAGACATGAATGAGCAACTAACACATTTCAAATACTTCAAGGGTTGTGCAAACTCTAAAGCAATTATGACTTGTTAGATTTGGGCCACTTGATAATTCTCCTCTAAGAAACATATTTTATCTTTTAAAAATCCACTCTTTTCTTCTATTTTGTGAATATGTGTTACTGTCAAAATATTCTCTTCTTCCTTCTCAAGTTTATTCTGTAGTTCTCTTTTTAAATTTTCTTGAGTTGATTTAAATTTTCTTGAGTTCATTAGTTTTCTCTTTCTTTTGGACATATGCATTTACAGCTTTAGCTGCATCTGTAAGTTTTGCAATAAGTGTTTTCCTTCTCAAGTTCTGCTTCTTTGGTGGCTCAGATGGTAAAGAATCTGCCTGCAATGTGAGAGACCTGGGTTTGATCCCTAGGTTGGGAAGATACCCTGGAGAAGGGAATGGCTACTCACCCCGGTATTTTGGCCTGGAGAATTCCATGGACTGTATAGTCCATGGAGTTACAAAAAGTTGGACACAACTGAATGGCTTTCACTTCTCAAGTACTAAATATTTTAAACTTTCGTTAGATTTCCTCTTTGTTTCAGAACACATTATGAGTGTTTAAAGTTTTCAAGCATGTAGGTATGGGGAGAGAGATAATCTTTTTATCTAATTATTTTGCTTTGTGATTGAAGAATGTGGTCAGTGTAATTTCAATTCAATTACTGAGTTTTCATTTGTGACTTTCAACAGACTCATATTTTGGAAATTTCCAAATTTCCTAGATCTTTGAAAAAAGGTATTCTGTAATTGTCTTATGCATGATTCTAAATATATTTTTATTGGATCAACTTTAATCATTGTTTTGTATATGGGAGTAATATGTTACAAATTACCATTTAAATTACATATTGGTCAATTTCTCCTT
>SJYQ01104756.1:1276163-1364865 GCA_006410935.1 Redunca redunca
GAGGATTATTTTCTTAAAAGAATACAAATTTCTGACTATATATTTCTGATGAATTATTTCTATGTAATGATGTGTTTTTCTTTTTGCTAATAATGCTTTTTGTCTTAAGGGCTATTTAATTTGAATAGCTTATATCAGTTACATTTTGATTTTTAACCACATGGTGAATCTTTTCCTATTCCTTTATGTTAAAAATTTCCTTATAAATATGTCTTGTGTGCCTGCGTATAAGTTGCTTCAGTCATGTCTGATTCTTTGCAGCTCTATGAAGTATAACTCGCCAGGCTCTTCTGTTAATGGGATTCCCAGGCAAGAATACTGGAGTGGTTTGCCATGCCCTCCTTCAGGGGATGTCCCCAACCCAGGGATGGAACCGTGTCTCTTATATCTCCTGCATTGGCAGGAGGAAACCCAATAGGAAACCAAATAAGTATTTTTGGGTATACCTACTATAAAAAAATTACTGAATTAGTTGTTATCACTTTTGCTTTTAAAGTCCAGTCTAGAGATTCTAGGCAGATGGTAGTGACAGTGCGGTTTTCAATTTTATTTATTTATTTATTTTAAAATTTTTTTTTTATTTTACTTTACAATACTGTATTGGTTTTGCCATATGTCAACATGAATCCGCCATGGGTGTACACGTGTTCCCAATCCTGAACCCTCCTCCCACCTCCCTCCCCGTACCATTTCTCTGAGTCATCCCAGTGCACCAGCCCGAAGCATCCTGTATCCTGCATCGAGACTGGCAATTCATTTCTTATATGATATTATACATGTTTCAATGCCAATTAATCTTATTTAATCTCCACATTAAAGTAAACATAACAAATTAAATAGCAAAACCAAAGATAAATTGAAATTTATGAAAAAACTAGGCAACAGCCATAAGAATCACATAGTATTGGCACTTGTGTAAGAGAAAGTGGAGGGAAGCAAATATGGTTGTATTTAATGATGAACAGAATCCCAAACAGCTAATAGTCATTTGCTGTGGAGCACAGTGGGTCAGTTTGAGAAACCAGATGAAACTGAGAATGGATTCTCTCTCTAACACCAAGTGAGTTCAAGGATCATGAAGTAAGGGACAGAAAGGGCTGAAGCAGCTTAATCCTTATAAAGAAGGTTGAGTGTTGAAGAACTGATGCTTTCAAACTGTGGTACTGGAGAAGACTCTTCAGAGTCCCTTGAACATCAAATATTCAGAGTCCCTGAATATTCATTGGAAGGACTGATGTTGGAGCTGAAGTTCCAATACTTTGGCAACCTGATGTAAAGGACTGACTCGCTGGAAAAGATTCTGATGCTGGGAAAGACTGAAGGCAGGAGGAGAAAGGGATCCCAGAGGGTAAGATGGTTGGATAGAATCACTAACTCGATGGACAAGAGTTTGAACAAACTCCGGGAGAGAGTGATGGAAAGGAAAGTCTGGCGTGCTGCAGTCCATGAGGTCGAAAAGAGTTGGACACAATTTAGCAAATGGACAACAACAATCCTTACGAAGTCTCAAAATGTAAATGGATCTCCTTCCAGTTAAGGAATCATACTCTGGAGAAATTACTAGAAGTTGAATAAAATTGAGCAATTATAGAAAATTAAGATTAAAAAAGAGAATATTTCCACCCAAGTGGAGAAAGGAAATCTTGGGAAGCAAGAGGCCATAGTTTTGAATATTACATAAAAATAACAAAAAAAGAGGAGCTTTGTGAAATTAGAAGAGCTTTCCTAAATTCTGCCTTAATATAAAGGGTCAGAAAAACTAATTTCACATAAAAACTGGACAACAGAGAAGTATCAAGTTCAAATCCCATATGTTATAGTAAGAAATGAGATAATATGGAGCATAATAACATTTTCAGAGATGATGAAAGCATGCTAGAGAGATATGTCCACAAAATGCAACTTACTATTTAAAAGTTAGTTAAAAGACATTAAGAAGATGACATCGAATATGGAAAAAGAACATATATCAGAATTGTTAAAGCTGAGAATCTAAGTGCTAAAACTCAGGAAAGAACTAGAAATAAAATATCCTCTAAGAAATGAAGACAAGAATAGAAAGATACAGTTTGGAAAAAACTTTCAGCTAATGAGCTAAAGGATAGAAGGTGAAAAGGGAATTTTTTTAAATCAATGGAAAGAAAGACTTTTTAAAAAAATTTCAAGAGAAAGTGGCAAATACAAAGATGAGCAAAGATTATTTAATTACAGATACTAGGAGTTCCTGAAGAATAGAACCAAAGCAAAGAAGCAAAATGGAAAACTTTCTTAAATTAAAAAAAAAAAAAAGGATTTGAAACTATATATTGAAACACCATACTGGGCCTTTCCTAACTTTATTGCAAGACTCAAAAAGTGATTGAAATAAAAGAAGAGATATACTATGCCCATAGCTGACATGATTCAACATCATAAAAATATCATCTCCTCAAATTAATCAATAAATTTGACATAATTTCAATTCAAACCCTGCAAAAAGTTGATCCTAAAATTCACATGAGAGATTAAATGGCCAAGCAGTTTTGAAAAACAAGCTAGTGTCCTCAACCTCCCAGACATTATAATTCCTAAATCAAAATTGTAGCAATTAGGATAGTGGTGGTTTGGGTAGCATAATAGACAAATAGACCAATTGAATAGGTCAAAGAATCCAAAAAGAGCCATAAATGGGAATTTGAATCCTGAGTCATGATTGACTTTTTTGATTTTGTTTTAGAGTCTGGAATCCAGCATTATGTCAGGGCTCAGATTTCACTATTATAAGACCTTGAAAATGAAAGTGTTAGCCGTTCAGTCATGTCCAACTCTTTTCGACCCCATGGACTGTAGCTCGCCAGGCTCCTCTGTCCATAGGATTTTCCAAGCAAGAATACTGGAGTGAGTAGCCATTCGTTTCTCTAGGGGATCAATCTTCCTGACTCAGAGATCTTTAACTCAATAAGACCTTACGGCCCTCCTGGAATCATAACTTTGTTATAAATGAATTTAAATTTTAGAATGTTCAGTTTCCAAATAGTATAGGCTTTTTTTTTAGATTTTCCATTAAGGTAGAGTGAAAAAATTTTGGCATGGAAGGTAGAAGTCAACTGTAGTGTTGTCTTTTGTCAGTGGCTAGTGACTTCACCCATCTTAACTCATTTGAGGATAAAATGCAATAATATTCACAAAAGCACTTCAAAAAATTTCAGGTATCCCTCTGTCTCAAGGCCAAATATAATTATCTGTTAGAGCCTTTATCATAATCCGACACTCTTACTCAACATATTATATGAATTATAGGAGTTCATCCTGAAAACAACCTTACAAAGACAGTGTATCACCCTCGTTTTATGCTTGGCGCATTTGAGGGTACAAGGGATTAGTAATTTACCCAAGGTCAAGGTCAATTAGCTAGGAAGTAATGAAGCATGGACTTACATTTATGTCTGTTGAACTGCAGCACTTGATCTCTTGATGACTCCTCCACAGTCTTTCTATAAAATATTGTTATTGCTCTGTTTGAAATTGAATGGGTACATTTTCAATATTAAAATCAGAGTAAAGGGAAAATTATATACTCTGAATTAATTAAAACCAACCAGCTATCTCTCCCCAAAATATCTTTATAGAACTAGGTCAACTTTATTTTTTAATAGACTATTTAGCCTGTTGCCAAGAAATGCACAGGTGACTAGTAGGCACTTCTAAAAAACAAATTTTTTAAAGTGTGAGAAACTTGGAGAGGATGCTGTTTCCTGAAACAAGAGTCAACTCCTAATGCCCCATTTATGGACCAGGTCTTACACTGACACATGAAGAAGCTCTTTTAATTAACTGGTTAGGAATTTAATATCTTCACATATGCAAGGCAAGTCGACTTGCCCAGGCAACCAGATACACCGAGCTTTGTATATTAGTTCTGCTCTTTTGGGTTTTGAATGAACTTTCTAAGTCATGGGCATTAAAAATTGTCTTAAGTAAATGGTTTTAAACTCAAGTGCTCTTTGGGAAAATGAGGATATGCTAACCAGTGGAGGAGAGTACAAGGTGACCAAGCAAATTAAAACTTAACAATAATAATATTAAAGAACAAGTGCCCAGATAACAAGATCTAAGAGATTAGTTTGCTGGATATCACATGGTTCTCACTAAATGTGGACAAAGAGATCTTTAGTGCTTTGCCAAAATACGAAACTATCAGGCAAACAATCCCAAATGGATATCTGCTTTTGCATGGCTTTTTCAGAAACCATTTCCAAGAAGTTAAGGTGAGTTTTGCCACCTTACTATAATGGTGAATTTGAAGGCATATCTTTGGTCTCAGTAACACTGTCAAACTCAGGTCGTTTTCATACTTTCTTAGTGTTCCTCTGAACTCTCCTACCTTAACAAAAGTGAGGGTAGTTTTCCTAAAAACATAATATGATTTCTTCTGATATTTGTCTTCAAGAAATTTAAGGGTTGCACTTGGGATTAGCATAACACTTTCTTATACAATTTCTTAGTGGTATCATTTACACTTTAAAATTTTTCTTAACCATTTTATTTGAGCTATGTCACCTGGGCCCACAAACTATCTCTATGAGATTACAATCACCTTAAGGGTAAATGTTATTCCCATTTATTTTTAAATTCTCCCAGCAAAATTCATAACTGATTCATGTAAAAGTTCTGCAAATCTTTTGTTTGTATTTTTTGTCTTCCAGAAAATTTAACAAAGATTATTACCCAGAGAAGACAGGCAGTAATTTATTCTTTGAATAGAATAAAATTTGTTTAATTAAACTTTTAAAGATTTAACTACTTTCTATATCAAAGTTTGTAACTTTCATTTTTCCTCTCATTCAACAAATATTTACTGAATATCTGCCAGAAACACATTACTACTCTATTTCTCTTGAAACAGCATTTTTACAGAATTATGAAAAAAATAAGCTCTTGAATTTGATAGCTAAAAGGAACTTTGATGGTTACTAATTCAACACACTGATTTCAGAGACAATGAGGGAATTTTTCAAGAGTCTATAGAAGTAGTGTCAAGCCTAAGGGAAAATAGCTGGTTGCTGCCACAGTGGAAAATAACAGCTAGATATTTTGACTTTGGTTTCAGGACTTTCCTCTGTCAGAAGTTACTTTTTAACTTTTCTAATATGTTTATAGATGAGAAATTCATCACAATATGAGATTCATGGTACCTGGAAATGGTTACTGGTTCCTCTTGAAACAGTGACTCTAACAGAACAGAAATAAACCTGTATTAGTGGAAACAGTGTCAGACTTTATTTTGGGGGGTTCCAGAATCACTGCAGATGGTGATTGCAGCCATGAAATTAAAAGACGCTTATTCCTTGGAAGGAAAGTTATGACCAACCTAGACAGCATATTCAAAAGCAGAGACATTACTTTGCCAACAAAGGTCCGTCTAGTCAAGGCTATGGTTTTTCCAGTAGTCATGTATGGATATGAGAGTTGGACTGTGAAGAAAGCTGAGTGCCAAAGAGCTGATGCTTTTGAACTGTGGTGGAGATCCAATCAGTCCATCCTAAAGGAGATCAGTCCTGGCTGTTCTTTGGAAGGAGTGATGCTAAAGCTGAAACTCCAGTACTTTGGCCACCTCATGTGAAGAGCTGACTCACTGGAAAAGACTCTGATGCTGGGAGGGATTGGGAGCAGGAGGAGAAGGAGACGACAGAGGATGAGATGGCTGGATGGCATCACCGACTTGATGGACATGAGTTTAAGTGAACTCCAGGAGTTGGTGATGGACAGGGAGGCCTGGCGTGCTGCAATTTATGGGGTCACAAAGAGTCAGACACAACTGAGCGACTGAACTGAACTGAAGAATGCTTATAATCACAGTTAAGAAACATAAGAGTATTTGTACCTTTTGTTTCAGTAATTCTAGTTTTTAAATATTTATTCTGGGGAAATCATCAGAGGTACACACAAATATTCAGATACAAGACCCTATGGCAGGCTTTTATCAAAATGCCTAACCATAAATTATGTGACACCTATATGGCAGAATATTACACAGTTTGAAATGAGGTGCAGTTACATAATAGAACTTACTTAGTATAATGCTAAGTTTTGAAAAGGTAAGATAGCACAGTTTAGTAAAATGAAATTAGATGTGTGTGGCAGTCCATTCTAGTCTGAAGAAAGCAGACTCATAACTATGGTTACTTCAGAGTAAGAAATCAGTGATTTTAATTTCTTCTTTTACTTTTTCTGTGTATCCAGTTTTATAAAACAAACTTGTATGCAGGTATACTAAGGGGAGTGAAAACGAATGTTACTGTATAAAGAATACCTTTTAGTCAAGGTAGACCCAGCAAGTGGCCAAGCTGAACTGACATCCACAGGGGGGGAAAAGTTGTTTAAATGAAGCCATAATACCTCTTTATTTTAAACTTTTTAATGAGCTCTTTTCACTTATCATAGTTATCTTTCCTTTCTGGACTGAACCTGAAGGGCACCCACAAAGCAAGAAAAGTTCCTAAAGGATAATAACCCTTGGTAGGTTGGTCACATTTCTAGCCAGGAGTCCCTCTCCTTCCCGCCACACACCCTCAACCTTACCTAACCTGCATTTGGGATCATAAGGCGAACCCCATCATGCCCCTTCATAACTATATATGATCCCAGGACATCCCATATAACCTGGACTGTGATTCCTGTATGTCTCTGTCCGTCCTCTAGTCTGATCTCATTTCTCACACTCCTTTGTGACTCCAAACCTTTCTAGTGCAGCCTGGGGAGCACTGCCTGGTCAGTATTCTACACTGCCAATCTCTTCCTTGAATATTTCCCACACTTTGCTTTTGAACTGAAACCCGTCTCCTGGGGCCATTTCTCATTAGAGAAGGATAGGAGTTTCTTTCCCATCCTTTACCACCTGGCCTGAGGTGGGTTATATGTCTTACAAAATGCTGTCCTCCCCTTCTCTATAAAAACCACTTTTCGTGAAGCTCATGCCATCAAAACATATCCTATCATGGAAATATATTTATTTAATGTTCTGCACTGTTAGCTTCAAATCTGAGAGTGACGATGCTTCTAAATTGTATACCTAGAGTAAAGCGTCAGTTGCTCAGTCATGTCCAACTCTTTGCAACCCCATGGACTGTAGCCTGCCAGGCTCCTTTGTCCATGGAATTTTCCAGGCAAGAATACTGGAGTGGGTTGCCATGCCTAGAGTAAACCCACACTTAAAAGGTTCACCTGGCTTTAGGTCACAGTTGTGCTGCAGCCCTGTGGCTGTAAAATGAACTCTGTCATTAGTGTCCTTTGTAAAATGAACTAAATGTTCCCATAGATGATGCTGAAATGGTTAGAAAAGAGAGAGGTTTAATTCAGAGCATACTACCCATTTGACTACTGTGTCACAAAGGATAAAGGAAGGAAATGAGTCAACCATCCAGGATGGACAAAGGAAAAGCCCTATGGACCATGGCAGCCATGGTCCCTGGCACTGTCCAGGCACACAGCAGACCCTCTGATGTATTTACTAGCTGACTGAATAATGGTTTTTAATGCTATTCCATATACTCCAAATTAGTTTAGCCTACAAATTTCTGTAGCCTGACATTTCCCATTCAACAGTCTAAAATTTAGCATGTGACTTGATCTTTTTGATTTGACTGGTTTACTTAAAGTCAGGGATTTGTAGGGTCTAACCCATAGAAAAATAGAAAATGAGTAGACTTAAAAGCAAAAAGAATTATGTTTATTTATAACTCCAAAATCAAAGTCTGAAGCTAAAGCACTCTCTGATCATATGGGGCTTTCATTTGATTGGATGGTTACTTTTATCTCTTACAGTTTCGCCTTATTTATCTTTATATCTCCATATATACCTATGCAAATGGCTCCAAGCAACATTTTTTCACTCATTTTTTGAAACATTTGGTTTCCTTCAGCAAATAATTATCTAGTTACATCTATGTTCCAGACACTATGCTAGGTGCTAGGAATGCAGCCATGAACAGCACAGATAATGTCCCTGCCCTGTTTATCTTCTACCAAAATAGTAGGTAAATGCTTTATGTATTTTGATTCCATTTCATTCTGTTCTATTCTAATAAACTTAGAATTATATAATACAACAATAAATATTATTTCAGTAGACATTTTTAGTTAATAAAGTAGTTTCACAGCCAATATCTTATTTGAGGTTCAAGAAAACTCCATGGGAGGGTGTAGAGAAAAGGAGAAAAGGGAACCCTCCTACACTGTTGGTGGGAATGTAGGTTGGTACAGCCACTATAGAGAACAGTATGGATGTTTATCAAATAACTAAAAATAGAATCACCATATGATCCAGCAGTTCCACTCATGGGCATATATCCATACAAAACTATAATTCAAACGATCATGCACCTCTGTGTTCATAGCAGCACCATTCACTATAGCCAAGATGCAGAAATAACTTAAATCTCCATTGATAGAGGAATGAATAAAGATAACGGTACACACACACACACACACACACACACACACACACACACATACTGGAGTACTACTCAGCCACATAAAAATAGAAGGAAATAATCTCCCTGCCTGCAGTGTAGCAGACCAAGGTTCAGTCCCGGGTGAGGAAGATCCCCTGGAAGAGGGAATGGCTACCCACTCTAGTATTCTTGCCTGGAAAATCTTATGGACAGAGGAGCCTGGCAGGCTATAGTCCATAGGATTGCAAAGAGACAGATACAACTGAGTGACTAAGTGAAAAAAAAAAAGCCGTTTGTGGTAACATGGATGGAACTAGAGATTATCATATCAAATGAAGTAAATCAAAAAGAGAAAGACAAATACCATATGATATCATTTATATGTGGATCTAAAATAAGGCACAAATGAACTGATCAACAAAACAGAAACGGATTGACTGGCATAGAGAACAGATTTGTGGTTGCCAAGGGGGAGGGTGGAGTAGGAGTTTGGGATTAACAGAGTCAAATTATTATATATATGTGTGTGTGTGTGTATATATACATATATGTATAAAATGGATAACAACAAGATCCTACTCTATAACACAGTGAACTACATTTCAATATCCTGTGATAAACCATAATAGAAGAGAGTATTTTTTTAATATATATGTATGTGTAACTGAATTACTTTACTGTACAGCAGAAATTAACACAAATATTGTAAATCAACTATACTTCAAATGAAAAAACATCTTATGGAGTAGGAAAGGGAACTAGTTTTACTGATATTATTTTACAGATGACACCATTAAGACACCGAACATAATGACATTAGCAGGTATTGCTTCTAAGGGACTGAGACTCACATGGGGACAAGGCAGAGGAGAGAGCAGGAGCTAGCAGAGAAAAGACAGTCCATACACACTGCCCACCATCACTGTTTGGAAATTTCTTAGGCTGGTTTATTTATTCATTTTGACTTTTATGGGACTCATGCTGCGCAACAATTCTATTTATCACCATCCTGAACCTCTTGCTTTGGGAGGTCTGTTGATCAAGGCCAACTTTGATGCTCAAATTAAACAACTCTCCTTTTCACCGGCCTTCGACAGAAGACCCCTCTCACCAGGAAACCTACCAACCTTGCAAGCAAAGGATAAGATCTTTACCCAGACGAATTTACCAGCATTCTCTACAGTAGTGTTTACACTCCTTGAACACAGACACTGCATCTTCTTTTTAATGAACTTCTACAAAAAGCTTCTAAAAGCATATAACAAGTGCATTCTTGAAGAGGTCTCTTTCAGGTCAAATCATGGGGACTTCCCTTGCGGTTCAGTGGTTAAGACTCTGTCTTGCAAAGCAGGGGACACAGGTTTGATCCGTGGTCAGGGAACTAAGATCTTATGTTGCTTATGGAGCTACTAAGCCCACGTGTCATAACAACTGAGCCCAAGTGCCACAACTCAAGAGTCTGCACCACAGCAGAAGACCCCGCAGGAAGCTACAAAGATCCCGTGTGCCATAACTAAGACTCAAGGCAGCCAAGCAAATAAATAAAATACTTCTAAAACAATGTCAAATCATGATAATTATATAGAAGAATATATTTTTATATAGAAAGGAGACCAAAGTCCTAAAAACTAGATATCCAAAATGGGAGGAGGAAATGCCATGGAACAAAATCTGCAGGATTGGTCATATTTGTGTCTGGATCTTCATGTTATTAGTCAGCTGGCCCACCCCCGGACTGTCCAGCTGAGGGCTGCCATTCAGGAGCATGTGTATGCGCTGTGTTACCAGAGGAATCAGAATGGCTAATTCCTATTTGGTTATCTAGTCTGATCAGCAAGATATTTTTCTCTCTGTGGTTAAAGTAGTTATGTTTATATCCCTTTGTGGTTTTTAAATTCTGAAGAAATTCAAAGAAATAACAAAGAAAAAAGCAAGGGGCTGTCAATTCAATCAAGATAAGCATGTGCACAAGTAGGGGCTGTCTCTTCCTCTTCCTCTCTGGATCTGGGAGAGGGGGGAACAAAAGCAGCCATCAGATGGAGCCCAGGTTAATCTTGAATGCTGCTTGCTTAATTTGACTATTTAAACTTTTTAGTTTTTTTTTTTTCTCTTCTACATCTTACAAGAAGAGTATTTATAGATCAAAGAAATACCATATTTTGTGAGCAGGTGGAAAGCTAGAAAACTCCAGTCACCAGGTGTCACACTATCAAACAGCACACCAAGTATAAAAAGTGGAAAAATAACCTTCTAGGGTATCTGGGGAAAATTCCAAGGAAGGCCAAACAATGAGTCTCCTAACCCCTGGCAGCAATTTTGCTTTGCAACTTGACCAAAAGAAAATATGATTATGAAACAGATATAAGCTAACAAGGGACAATTCCAAATTCATATCTAGGAAGAAGCTGGCAAAAAGCAGAGAAGGCAAGGGTAGTTGCTTTCAGCATCACTGGCTTTTTCTCTTGTTACTCTCCAGTTCATCCATGCTTCATTGGATAACTTTCCAGGCTCCAATAAGACATCATCCCTTCCAGGAAGGAAGGACATCTGGTTCCAGTCAATTCACCAACACTGTGCCAGCTAGTAAGGGGTCAATAGAAATGAAAATAGACATTAGCCTCAAGCTGCCAAGCATCTCATGGAAACAGAGATGCCAGGCATTCTATGAACAACAAATGGATCTAGTACCCAGTGTGGGCCAGGCATGATTCTAACAATGCACATTCACATGGGGAAAGGTGAAGTGAAAGTTGTTCAGCCATGCCCAACTCTTTTTGATCCCAAGGACTATACAGTCCATGGAATTCTCCTGGCCAGAATACTGGAGTTCCCTTCTGCAGGGGATCTTCCCAACCCAGGGATCGAACCCAGGTCTCCCACATTGCAGGTGGATTAATTTACTGAGGAACAAAAAGATAGCTGCAATATATGTAAGTGTGAGAATTTATGCAGACTCTAAGCATATAAAGGGTACTGCAGTTGTTTATGAAAAGAATTAGAATTATTTCCAAGAATAACAATAAATAATCTTTCAGTAGTAACATACAGCCTTACAAGACACTTTCACATCGGGAAATGGGGTAGGAAAAATAGCTAGTTTAATAACATTATTTCACAGATGACAAGTACAAGGAGTAGGCAAGTGGGGTCAACTTAGAAACATGCAAACTGAACTGGAAACACTAAATTCCAGGAGAGGTTACCTCTAGAGACCCAGGAAGGGTGAGGAGTGGGATGGGAAAAGGGAAAGGAGGTGACTTCAAGTTTATCTGCAAGATTCTATTTATACTATTTAAATAAAACACGAAGCAGAAGGGGGAAAATGTTGAATTTTAATTAATACTTTCTGATGAATAAACAATTCTTCCTCTATGAGACTCTGCTTTTCTGCATTTTGAAATATCTTTTTTTAAAAAAAGGAGGAATAGGCAACAAAAAGGAATTAATAGCCTTTAAGAATATTTATTGGAGAAGGAAATGGCAACCCACTCCAGTGTTCTTGCTTGGAGAATCCCAGGGATGGGGGAGCCTGGTGGGCTGCCATCTCTGGGGTCGCACAGAGTCGGACACAACTGAAGTGACTTAGCAGCAGCAGCGAGAATATTTATACTTCCCTCTGTGTTTTCACCACATATTACAAAATTAAATGTGACCACAGAAATGGAGCTTCTAGCCTAGCTAGTAGCAACAAGCATTACAAACAATCCTTTCCTTTTATTTTATTTTTTATTCATTTTCTTTCCTTTGCTTTGCTTTTTATCCTTCTTTTCTTTTCCCGGATACTCAGCAATTAGATTATTCTGTTTTATATAACAATTAGAGGAAATTGTTTAAGTGTCTTCATCCATTCCTAGATTAAAGTATCCTGAAGCCTGGGCCTCTGTCTCATATCTGTCTGTCTTGCATATTTTATGGAGTGGTATCACATTTACTTAATAGGCACATAGTAATAAATGTTTGTTATAGGACATATACACACACATACAAACAGGGAACTTAATTCTAAATGGTAGTAGCAGTACCCGTTTCACCTATTTTTTCCTGAGTCTTGCTCTTTCACTAGGATTCAGGATTTTTTTTCAAAGCAGTGATTAAAAACAACAACAGCAGCAACACCACCACCACTCAGGATTAGGCTCACAATGTCTTTTAAGTGCGGCTGTCTGAATTACAAGTCCTCCTGAACTTGTAAGCAAGATTTGGTTGCATTATACTTGGAGAAAAATCAGGACTTGGTATTGATTTTTACCCCCTGATCCAAAGAAAGTGCAGGTGTTTAAGCATTTATGAAATTGATTGACTCCCCTCTAGCAGCCAATTGATAGTAAGTTTAAGCTTCAGAGTGAGGCTGTAAAAGGTTTGATTATATTAACAATACTCAAAGTCATGGGTTCATAAATCTTAAGAGAAAGGATGCATATGTCACATATAACACATGAAAAAAAGTTGTTCTTTTATCATGGATAACTCACTATTGTGTGGAAACCTAGTTGATCAGCTATTCCATTATTTGAGTAAGTATCTGATGTCTTGTTTTCTTTCAAGAAGGCAGGTGCAGGATGAAGCAGGAAGCCTGCCAAGAAAGATGATAAATTACCATTTGGTGCTGGCGACCAGAGCTCTATGAATGCAGGGCTGCCAGGAATTAAGAGGGAGAGTAACCAGAAACGAGGAGGGACATGACTTCTGACTACAACTGTGGAGGTGTTTGCTTTTTGTCCTCATCATCTTTGCGGTATTTTAAGGGTCTCTGTTAGTTTTGTAACCTGCAGAATGAAGTGCTGTTTTAAAACAACTGTACACCACCTCAAAATATTATATTACAGCTGCTGAGGTCAAATATAAAATCAGAGTTGAGAGAGCACAGCTCAGTGACAGCAAATAAATGCCCTAAACAGACAAATAACACGGTAAAGCCAAGGTGCTGTGTGGCTGCAGCTTTGTTTGGGAGGGATATCTGGGCCGAATCCCTGGGAAGACCTCTGCCCCACGTCAAACTGCACAGCAGTGTGTTCAGGTTGGGTTTCATCCTCCAAAACTAGGAAGAGTCAAACAATAGCAATAGTAATGACCACAATCACGGTTTTTGGAATGTCTGTTCCATGAAAATCTCCTGCCCTACAGGTTATCTTTTCTGCTATCTTGATATAGGTTTATAAATCAGTGTTTAATATTCATGCAGTGTCTATGAGAATCACCATTGGCCATGGCTGTTCTTAATTTATTAAACTCAACAAGATTTACTGAGCACCTAGAAAGTCCCTGGTACTCAGTTGGGTGTTGGGGATATACAGATAGAAGATCCAGAACTTCTGAAGTTGTGGTCTAGTGGGGGAAAAACAAATCCAGTGCCAGGGCCTCAGCAGGGTGGTAATGATCCATAGAGCACCACAGGAAGGCCCCTGGGAAGCCAGGCAGGCTCAGGTAAGGTTCTTAGGAGTCAGGACATCTGCGGTGGGAAAGAGTCGGAGGTGGGTAATTACTCGAGGCATTGGGGAAATAACGAGCTAGAGATGTAGACCTGTTCAACACTCCAGCTATATGAATGAAAGCGTTTTGGCTGGCAAGATGTGAAATGAGACATTCTCAGGGCTTATACCACAAAGGATTCTGGATTTCAGATTGAGTTTGGAATTTATTCTGAAATTAATGAGCTGCCCCTAACGGATTTTGAGCAAGGGAGTTATGTGATACATCAGCACTTGGCAACAAATATTTACAATACAATATAGTGGGCACTCTCATAGAAACATGATGTAAGTACTATGCACACAGGGAAAAGCAGTTATTTACTGTGGGAATAGATTGAGGTAAGTCCAAGAGGTCACTCTGAAGATGGGTTTTAGAGGCTCAGTAGGAGTTCACCAGACACAAAAGGAATAGATAGCCTATCTACTGAAAGGCTATCAAGAGAAAGAAAAAGGAGAGAGAAAGGGAAAAAAAAATTCAACAGAGCTTTGAAGAACTCTGCTGTACTGCCTCTGATATCTGATACAGAATGACAGAAAACAGACTGCCAGGAAACAGTACAAGGTCAAGACTAGATAGGATTGTAGGCCTTGAACCATTGAAATTCTCTTGCTCTAAAGAGAATTTAAAGAGCAATGAGTCTGAACTCCTCCTCCTGCTGCTACTGCTGCTAAGTCACTTCAGTCATGTCCGACTCTGTGCGACCCCATAGATGGCAGCCTACTAGGCTCCTTCATCCCTGGGCTTCTCCAGGCAAGAACACTGGGGTGGATTGCCATTTCCTTCTCCAATGCATGAAAGTGAAAAGTGAAAGTGAAGTCGCTCAGTCATGTCTGACTCATAGCGACCCCATGGACTGCAGCCCTCCAGGCTCCTCCGTCCAAGGGGTTTTCCAGGCAAGAGTACTGGAGTGGGGTGCCATTGCCTTCTCCGACTACACGGGAGAAAACTGAAGCCCGGGGAGGGGAAGTGACTTAGGGCCCAGGGACATACCTCGTGAGAGCCACAGGGAGGACAGCGCAGGCCCCTTGACTAACCTAGCATGACTTTCTTCTCTGTCAACGGTCACCCAAGCCTTTTCCTCAAGTACTTTTCCAGGCTGTCTGCTTCCAATAAATCACACATTCATTATATGCATAGGTAAAGTCTAGTTTGCTCATTTGTTCCAGTTTATTTTTATGCTACCTATGTGTTTGCAGCAGACATGAAATAGAGGAATATTTTTAACACAGGTTATTTTGCTCCAACACCTGATGAAGCATAGCTGTTAGGGCATTAGTCATTCTTTCTATGCTGGTGTGACTCAGACCATCTGGGAGCTAGAATTCGTGTTTCCAGTTTAGACTCACCACTGACCCACTAGGTGACAACTAGGAAACCTTGCCCAGGTTCGGTTTGATAAGAAAAAGACTATGATACCCTCATCTTCCATGTAGAATCACTAAGGTTTTTTTAAAAAAAAAACAATGCAATAAAAGAACAAGAATGTGTTTTGCATACATTATACACTATCTAACTAAAGCTATAGGTAAAAATCAAAAGACATAAATGGTTGTTTTTAATAATCAGTTTAAAAATAAACATAGCATTATGTTTGGGCATAATCTGTGATAATGGAGAGTGTACCACTCTGCTAGAGGACACATCTTAACTGTAACTTTAACTCCATCATCTACTCTGTAATCTTGAGCACATCATTTAACTCTCAGGGCATATTTTCTCATCTACGAAATGTAAGGTCTGGATTCTTTCATTCTTAGTGTCATGAATGAAAATAGGTCTAGTTTACTAATATACTAGGGTGCTGTATATAAAGGTCTAAAAGGTAAGAATAAGGAGGTGGTATGGGAATAAGATAATTAAATTAAAGAAAACAGAAATTAGGGAAAAGAAGAAAGAGAATAAGGAGGAGAAGGGAGAGGTGGGTGGGAGGGCAGCGGGAATGGAAAGGGGAAGAGAAGCCCTTGCCTCTTACATGATTATTTCATGGGTCTGAAGCAGCACTAATGTATGTGCAGTTTCAGACTAACACACTTGCAGAATTCCCCCAGATACTGATTATTTGAACTAGAAAGTTAAAGTTCGAAAACAGAAAGAAGTATTTGTTTTTCTGGGGTGTGTGTGTGTGTGTGCGTGTGCGTGTGCGCACTTATTTTAAACTATATTTTCATTTGGATGGAATAAATGAATCCTTCTCAAGGTTTAGCATTTTCTGTCTGGAAGGAAAAAAAACAGAATTACACCCTCTTCAAATTTGATAAACAGAAGTTTTCAGCTGCTATTCTTTTGATCTAGTCAAACACTTTATGCTCAATTCAAAACTGATCTCCTTTAGTTTCCAGGGTCCTAATTGATATGCCAGTGTTGAACTCTCTTTCCTCCTGATATTTTAACTGCTTGGGTCTATATTAACTGCTCCATTCCATTTTGGAGTTTTCTTTCATGAGAAAGGAGATGATCTTTAGAGAAAAAAATCACTCATTTTTCCCATCTATAGTTTATTTCTAAAATTTAAAGTAACTGCCTTACCCAAGTTCAGTTGGATTTCAATCCTTAAATTCCACATTTTATCAGCATCTCCTACATTCCATTTTCCTGTGGCTGATCATCCAGAAAAGAAGAAACTTGTTTCTATGGTTATTTCATCTACAAGCTTCAGGAATAATTATTTTAGTGGAAAGTCTGACATAAAAGAAAAAAAACATGTTAACAGAATTAGAAAAAAAAGTAACAGATACTTTTTAAACTATATAAGAATATCACGAATAACTATATACCAGTGATTTTGAAACATATATTAACCACATTCATCCCAGTTTTGGGAAGTAATATAAAAAGCCAATATTGAAGCAAGAAGAAAAAGAAAACTAATGCACCAACATGTTAAAGATATTAACATTGCATGGCTAAGAGCCTTTCCCTCTGCTCCCTAAAACCCTAAACTCAGGTAGTTCTATGCAAAACTTCAAAAGAACCAATAATCCTGATCTTAGATAAACTGTTACAGAGCTAAAAACAATACAGAAAGGAACCCAATTCGTTTCATGGGGCTATGAGTTTATACCCCAAATTAGGTAAAGACATATAAGATTAAAATTAATTTCATGTAATAAAATCGAGGCAAAACTCTCAAATAATTTTTTTAGAAATGTATTATGATCAAACAGTTGTCTTTTTATAAAAATCAAGATAGACATTTTTTTAAAATTACATGTTCACCTCAGTGTATGTTAGAAAAAAATTTCTAATGAATTTAAATACCAAGCCAAATTGTTAAAAATTTAAAACTGCAAATAGGAGAGAACTTGGATAACATGGTGACAAGCTACCAAAAACTTATAGCAAGCATTATATTTAATGAAAAACATTTTCAGTCATTTTCTTAGACGTTGGAGAAAGACAGGGGTGGCTATTGTCATTATCATTCTCCCTAGTGTTTGTGGAAGCTTACAGTCTTATAATACCTTTCCTAACTACCCCCTGTCCTCTCTACCAGGCTCATCTCTAGCCAGCTCTCCCCTGGGACCCTCCCATTAGCAGAGTGGACCTCCCAGGGCATTGTTACCAAGTCTGGCTCTGCCACATCCATTGAGAAGCTCTAAGAGTTATCATGTCTGGATTTCTTGTGGGATCACTGCTCCTTTCTCCTGGGTCCTGGTGCACACAAAGTTTTGGTGAAAGACTTTATTTTGGGGGGCTCCAAAATCACTGCAGATGGTGATTGCAGCCATGAAATTAAAAGATGCTTGCTCTTTGGAAGAAAAACTATGACCAACCTAGACAGCATATTCAAAAGCAGAGACATTACTTTGTCAACAAAGGTCTGTCTAGTCAAGGCTATGGTTTTTCCAGTAGTCATGTATGGATGGGAGAATTGGACTGTAAAGAAAGTTGAGTGCCAAAGAATTGATGCTTTTGAACTGTGGTGTTGGAGAAGACTCTTGAGAGCCCCTTGGACTGCAAGGAGATCCAACCAGTCCATCCTAAAGGAAATCAGTCTTGAATATTCATTTGAAGGACTGATGCTGAAGCTGAAATACTTTGGCCACCTGATGTGAAAAACCGACTCATTGGAAAAGACCCTGATGCTGGGAAAGATTGAAGGTGGGAGGAGAAGGGGATGACAGAGGATGAGATGATTGGATGGCATCACCAAAGCGATGGACATGAGCTTGAGTAGGCTCCGGGAGTTGGTGATGGACAGGGAAGTCTGGCGTGCTGCAGTCCATGGGGATGCATAGTTGGACATGATTGAGTGACTGAACTGAACTGAAGAGTTACAATGTGGTTCTCCAATTGCCTTTTCCCCTATGCCATCAGAAGGTTATTATTTCTCAGATGGGAGCTGCTTCTTCCACTGGATCCCAAAAAAAAGGAGGCAAGACTGCATCCATTCACAGCCAGTTGTTACCAATGGGTAGATGCAATCATGTCTTTGATTTTGGAAACCTGAGATTTGATAGTATTTCTTATCATATTGTAACCTAATGAGGGTTGATCAATACAGTCCTGGAGATCTTTTCCAACATACACATTTTTTTAAATTAGATATAAGGGCTGAAAGAAAAAAGTCAGAATTTTCATAGTTGTATGGTATTATGATTTATAATAAAAACCCAAGAAATGCAAAAACTATTAGAACTCACAAATTTCAATTATAAGTCGTTGCATATAAAAATCAATTGAAACATCAGTAAGTTACACTAGCAGAAACCTAGAAATGGTGCTCTCCCTAAAAGAGGGGATTGTATGTTCCCATTCTTATGTGTGGGCTGCCCATAGTGATTTCCAACCAAAGCGTTCAGTCTGGAAAGTGGAATAAAACGAATAACTTCACAGCAGAGACCACTGATGAACACTACCTCAGCTGAGTGATCAAGGTCAGTATCAACATTGTTAAATCATATTGATAGCATCTATTCTTGACATGATGTGATGAGAATAGGACTTTACTTCTGTGATCCTTCTCCTCAAAACCCACAGTCTTAGTCTAATCTTAAGCAAAACATCATACAAACCCTAACTGGGGGACATTCTACAAAATGCCTGACCAAGAGTCCTCAAATTGGTAGGCCATCAAAAATTACCCCTTCATCCATGTAGATTAGTAAGGTATACTGTGACAATTGTTGTTGCTCTTTAGTTTCCCAGTCAGGCCCAACTCTTTGCAACCCCAAACCAGGCCTCTCTGTCCCTCACCATCTCCTGACATTTGCCTAAGTTCATGTCCATTGCATCAGTGATGCCATCCAACCATCTCATCATCTGATGCCCTCCTCTCCTTCTGCCCTCAATCTTTCCCAGCATCAGAGACTTTTCCAGTGAGTCAACTGTTTGCATCAGATGACCAAAATACTGGAGTTTCAACTTCAGCATAAGTCCTTCCAACGAGTATTCAGGGTTGATTTCCCTTAAGATTGACTGCTTTGGGATCCTCTATGATCCACCCCCCAGAATTCTGGAAATTAAAGCAAAATTAAATAAATGGGATCTAATCAAAATTAAAAGCTTCTGCACAACAAAGGAAAATATAAGCAAAGTAAAAAGACAGCCTTCTGAATGGGAGAAAATAATAGCAAATGAAGCAACTGACAAACAACTAATCTCAAAAATATACAAGCAACTTATGCAGCTCAATTCCAGCAAAATAAATGANAAGGCATCAATTCTTCAGTGCTCAGCCTTCTTTATGGTCCATCTCTCACAACTGTACATGACTATACCTTTGATTATATAGACCTTTGTTGGCAGAGTAATGTCTCGGATTTTCAGCATGCTGTCTAGGTTTGTCATAGCTTTCCTGCCAAGAAGCAAAAGTCTTCTGATTTCATGGCTGCTGTCACCATCTGCAGTGATTTTAGAGCCCAAGAAGAGGAAAATTTGTCACTACTTCCATCTTTTCCCTTCTATTTGCCATGAAGCAATGGGGCCAGATGCCATGATCTTAGTTTTTTTAATATTTAGTTTTAAGCCAGCTCTTTCACTCTCCTCCTTCACCCTTATCAGGAGGCTCTTCAGTTCCTCTTGGCTTACTACCATTAGAGTGGTATCATCTGTATATCTGAGGTTGTTGATGTTTCTCCTGCCTGTCTTGATTCCAGCTTGTAATTCATCTAGCCCGGCATTTCTCATGATATGCTCAGCATATAGATTAAACAAACAGGGTGAAAGCAGGCAGCTGTGACAATGTCAGGTAACAAACAACCCTGATGACAATGTTTTACAACAATCAGTATTTTTCATTCTCCAGCTTGTAGAAACAGAATTTATTTTCTTGGGCTCCAAAATCACTGTGGACAATGACTGCAATCATGAAATTAAAAGATGCTTGATCCTTGGAAGACTAGCTATTACAAACCCAGACAGTGTATTAAAAAGCAGGGACATAATTTTTCTGACAAAGTTACGTATAGTCAAAACTATGGTTTTTCCAGTAGTCATGTGTAGATGTAAGAATTGGACCATAAATAAGGCTGAGCGCTGAAAAAAAGATGCTTTCAAACTTTGGTGCTGGAGAAGACTCTTCAGAGTCCCTTGGACAGCAAGGAGATCAAACCAGTCATTCCTAGAGGAAATCAACCCTAAATATTCATTGGAAGACTGATGCTAAAGCTGAAGCTCCAATACTTTGGTCACCTGATGCAAAGAGCTGACTCATTGGAAAAGACCCTGATGCTGGGAAAGATTGAGGGTAGAGGAAGAAGGGGGCAACAGAGGATGAAATGGTTGGATGGCATCATCAACTCAATGGACATGAGTTTGAGCAAACTCCGAGAGAGAGTGAAGGACAGGGAAGCCTGGTGTGCTGCAGTCCATGGAATCACAAAGAGTGGGACATGACTGAGTGACTGAATAACACTTGTAGATTGGGTTCTGGGTCTGCTGGGTGTGGCTGAGCTCAGCTGGACTTGACTCCAGTAGGTATCCAGGATACACCTTGAGTTTAAGTCAGCTTCTCAAGTCTCTCTCATTGCTCTCACTGGAGCACTACCCTTGGCCAGATGATACATTTGTTTACAAAGAACAAAAATGGGACACATTTTCTATAGAAAGTCTTGGAGTCATTTTTTATTATTGATCAGATTTTTTCCTACAGTAAAGGAAAATAAAACTAACTCACTTCAAAATATGCTTCCAGAAATTAATTTTTCCTCCACTTGGTAAAAGTATGCTTTTCAAGAATCATCTTTTTTCCTCCACTATGAAAAAAAAAAAGCAAAGAGATTTTTTTTAAAAACCCAAGGACATAACATTACAGGCCAAGCTTGTGTGGTTTGTCAAGATGAGGTCTGTCCAGCTGTATATGCAGAAGGCAGTGGGACCACTTTGAGGAGTGACGTTGGGATTCTCATGCTGACCTCTGCCCACACACTGAGCTCTGACTGGCACCCTGCATCTGTCAGCCAGTATTGGGGTGAGGTGCCCCATCTTATCTGCCACACAAAAGAGCAGGCACACTAGTGTCCTTACTGGTGAATCAATGGCACGTGCCACCTCTTTGCCTGTTCACTGTAGCAATGTGGACATGTCACAAGGGTTGTACTTGGGGAAACCACCCTGAGGGAGAGTTTAGTAAAACCTCAGGACAGTATTTTTCAAGTTATTCTGTAGAAGCACCTTTCTTCTTAGAGGCAAATGACAAGTGCACAAACACTCCAGGAAACCAGAAGGTAGAACCTAAAACATCCTGGCCTAAGCAGAAAATGTCTTTCAAGTCTCCCATCGGGGCTTTAAAATGTCATATGAATGTTTCATTTGATTTCATATTCTCTTATTTAATGTAAAACAATGTTTTAAATTGCCATCTGGAACTGAAAATGTTTCCTAGCATTTTAGCCTGTATCTTGATCTGCAATCAGCATATTACACGGGCACAGAGTGAGGTGCTGACAAAGAATACGAGATCTGGTGGCTGGTAACCTCAGACCCTGTCCACTTGTCCATTTCCACAACCACTATCGTAGTTGTTGTTTAGGCGCTCAATCGTGTCTGACTCTTTTGTAATCCCATGGACTGTAGCCTGCCAGACTCCTCTGTCCATGGGATTTCCCAGGCAAAAGGTGGGTGGCCGCTTTCTTTTCCAGGTAATCTTCCTAACCCAGGGATCGAACCTGAGTCTCCTGCATTGGCAGGAGGATTCTTAACCACTGAGCTACATGGGAAGTCACTAGTCCAAGTTACCACCATTCTTTTCCTAGACCATGGTTGTAGGGCCTCTAAGCTGGACTGCCTGCTTCCACTCTTCGTCTGTATTCAGAGTGTATCTGACTAACAAAACCCCTTCCACACCTTTTCATCACTATCAGTAGAAAATCAGAATCTTTATCAAGGCCTCCAGGCTCTTGGGTCTGGCCTCCACCAATTTATTCAACCTGATCTCTGATCATGATCTCCTCATTCTCCGTGCTCCAGACATACAGCCTCAAGCCTGCTAGTCTGTTTCCTCTCCCCAGACTTAGACCAACCAGTTCTCCTCCTTAAACCTTCTTCCTTTAACCCTTGTTTTTGTTTTGACTCCTTAATAAATCCATTTTCTCCTACTCTGCATTCTGCCAGCTCCTCATATTTCCCACTCACTGGCACTAAGCTCCTCAAGGTGAAAGGTAATGTCTTCTTTCTATCTGTTCTTGGCACCTAACACCTTCCCTGACACATAGTAGCTGTTCAATAAATGTTTTGAGACAGAAAGAAAGAATGAGCTAGTGAAGAGTTCATCTTCTTACAAGTCCAGAAAACTAAGGCTGAAAGAGAATAAGTAACTTAAAGAATTTTCTAAAGCAATACATACTTTGTTAGCATATTATTGACCAGAGATGTATTAACTCCACAAGTATAAGTTTCTGCAAAAATCCCCCAGTCAATAATGTGTTAAAATTCCATTTTAATTGGATGGCATCACTGATTCAGTTGGGACATGAGTTTGAGCAAATTCTGGGAGATAGTGAAGGACAGGCGTGCTACCATTCATGGAGTCGCAGAGTTGGACATGACTTAGCCACTGAACAACAACAACAAAATGTTAGACTGAAAGCTTTGCTCCAGTTCCACCCAAGACATCTTTCAGGTAACTCTGGGGATGAGGAAAAAGAGACAGAATTTCCTCAAAGACTTGAGACAGAATTTGTGAATCTCGTGAGTCTTGATGCCTGAGTGTTCCTAATCTAAGCGGTTCCCCCAAGAATGTAAAATGAAATGGCAACACTGCTGATGATGTAAATAACTATTTGGAGTTTTTATTTCTTACTCCATCATGCCTATTTGGAAACACGGAAAAATAGAATGTTTTATTAATAAGCACCATCCCTTGATGGTGATCCTTGTATTGACTTGAGGCCAACATGAAAAGAGGGTAGAATGAACTGGAAATGAAAAGCAGAGCATTCACTCGATAATTATCCCACCAACTTGTGGAGGTCCACCTGCTACTTAGTAAAGGTATGAGGATATGATACTGACATTCCCTGACCACAGGTGGCTCAGGGCCTCCAGGGAAGACAGGGCGTCATCAGAGAGTCACTAACAGTCTGTGCCTTGGATGTGGTACATAAGCTTTTTCAACTTGTTTCCTCATCTCTGAAATTAGGGAAATGGCAGTACTTACCTCTTAGAATTGCTGTGAGATTAAATGGGATGATGACCATAAACGACTTACCTTGGTGTCTGACACATAGTCATTTATATTAGTTGGAATGTTTTTGCTTACAAGAGACAGAAAACTTGACCAGCAGTGGCTTAAATCATGTATTTATTTTTCAGTTAACAAGCAGCCTGGGGTGGGCGATCCACAGAACTGTTTAGCAATGATGGGCATATGGCTCTGCATCTCCAGAATTCTCCTGACCTGCCTTCACAGTGTAAAAACACCTGCTCCTTTCCAAGTGCCTCTCTTTTGATAGCAATAAGTAGATCTTTCCTAAGAATCCCAAGAGACTTTCTATTATGCTCCATTGGCCAGAAATATGTATTAAGTGCATAGCACAGGGCCTGGCATCTACTAACTAATCAGTACAATTTAGCTATTAGATGATAGTGATGATGGTGGTAATGGTGATGATGATGATGGTGGTGGTGATTGTGATGATGGTGGTGATGATGCAATAGAGAGGCAAAACATATGTACTTTATGTTTATAATCAAGACCATCTGTCAACTTCTTGATCCGTTTGTCCCTCTCTTCTAAGGTCTGATATAAAGAGATGGAATCACAGAATACAGAAGCGTATTAGACTAAGTTAAGGTATTGCTTGAGAGAGCAAAAAGGAAGGACAGTCACAAACAAATGGAAGTAGATAAAACAGGATATCGTGGGTATACCAGGGAGGTTGGTAAAGTTAGAAATAGCATAAAGTCATAAAGCATGATCCCTGAAAGTCCTTCTCATTACCGGAGTAATGAATGAGTCTTTTCTGAAACCAGGGCCCAGAGAAGGTAAATAATTAACTCAAGGTAACACAGAATTTAAATTAGAACTTAGGTTTCCTAAAGCCTATAATTTTCTTAAAAAAAAATTTGTTACCAAAAAATGCAATCTAAAGGTGAAAGAAATGCCTAAAATAAACTCTGATTATTAGTAGAGTCAATTACTGCCCATCTGCCATAATTTTACCCTCCCATCCTGGCATAAAAAGAGTTAATAAGCAAGCATTTTCTGGTTATAAACAACAGAAAATACCAATGTTTCCTTGTTTTTCTGAATGGCACAAACACCTGATAAACCTTGCTTTCAAAAGATTTCATAATCTAAAGTGTGTGCTTAGTCACAAGCTGAACTTTTGATTCCTTGCCCCTGGAAACAAAGAGAAATCTCTAATTCAGTAAAATATAAATGATCTGGGATCAAATCATGGTTTGTGTCCCCTTGAAAATGCTTAGTTTCTCAGAAATAGACTCACAGACAGAGAAAACAAACTATGGTTAGCAAAGAGGAAAGGGGGGAGAAAGGGATAAATCAGGGATTCAGAATTAACAGATTGAAAGAAAGTCAAAGTTGCTCAGTCGTGTCTGACTCTCTGCGATCCCATGGACTGTATAGTCCGTGGAATTCTCCAGGCCAGAATACTGGAATGGGTAGCCTTTCCCTTCTCCAGGGGATCTTCCCAACCCAGGGATCAAACCCAGGTCTCCCGCACTGCAGGGGGATTCTTGCTTCTCAGAAATATACTCATAGACAAAGAAAACAAACTATGGTTACCAAAGAGGAAAGGGGGGAGGAAGGGATAAATCAGGGATTCGGAATTAACAGATATACACTACTATATAGAGGGTTCCCAGGTGGTGCCAGTGGTAAAGAATCTGCCGGACAATGCAGGAGATGCAAGATATGCAGGTTCAATCCCTGAATCAAGAAGATTCCCCTGGAGAAGGTAATGGCTACCCACTCAAATACTTTTGCCTGAGAAATCTCATGGACAGAGGAGCCTGGCAGGCTATAGTTCGTAGAACCACAGAGTTGGACATGACTGAGCATACTGATCTGGATAATCACGATGGTGTGATCACTCATCTAGAGCCAGACATCTTGGAATGTGAAGTCAAGTGGGCCTTAGAGAGCATCACTACGAACAAAGCTAGTGGAGGTAATGGAATTCCAGTAGAGCTAATTCAAATCCTGAAAGATGATGCTGTGAAAGTGCTGCACTCAATATACCAACAAATTTGGAAAACTCAGCAGTGGCAACAGGACTGGAAAAGGTCAGTTTTCATTCCAATTCCAAAGAAAGGCAATGCCAAACAATGCTCAAACTGCCACACAATTGCACTCATCTCACATGCTAGTAAAGTAATGCTCAAAATTCTCCAAGCCCAGCTTCAGCAATATGTGAACCGTGAACTTCCTGATGTTCAAGCTGGTTTTAGGAAAGGCAGAGGAACCAGAGATCAAATTGCCAACATCTGCTGGATCACCGAAAAAGCAAGAGAGTTCCAGAAAAACATCTCTTTCTGCTTTATTGACTATGCCAAAGTCTTTGACTGTGTGGATCACAAGAAACTGTGGGAAACTCTTCAAGAGATGGGAATACCAGACCACCTGGCCTGCCTCTTGAGAAATCTGTATGCAGGCCAGGAAGCAACAGTTAGAACTGGACATGGAACAACAGACTAGTTCCAAATAGGAAAAGGAGTACGTCAAGGCTGTATATTGTCACCCTGCTTATTTAACTTCTATGCAGAGCACTTCATGAGAAACACTGGGCTGGAAGAAACACAAGCTGGAATCAAGATTGCTGGGAGAAATATTAATAACCTCAGATATGCAGATGACACCACCCTTATGGCAGAAAGTGAAGAGGAACTAAAAAGCCTCTTGATGAAAGTAAAAGAGGAGAGTGAAAAAGTTGGCTTAAAGCTCAACATTCAGAAAACGAAGATCATGGCATCTGGTCCCATCACTTCATGGGAAATAGATGGGGAAATAGTGGAAACAGTGTCAGACTTTATTTTGGGGGGCTCCAAAATCACTGCAGATGGTGACTGCAGCCATGAAATTAAAAGATGCTTACTCCTTGGAAGAAATGTTATGAGCAACCTAGACAGCATATTTAAAAGCAGAGACATTACTTTGCCGACTAAGGTCCATCTAGTNGTTGCTCATAACTTTTCTTCCAAGGAGTAAGCGTCTTTTAATTTCATGGCTACAGTCACCTTCTGCAGTGATTTTGGAGCTCAAAAAAATAAAGCGTGATACTGTTTCCACTGTTTCCCATCTATTTCCCATGAAGTGATATATTTATGTATATAAAAATGCACACACACACACTATATATATATATACACACTTTGCTGTATACCTGAAACTAACACAACATTGTACAATAAATCAACTATATTTCAGTTTTTTAAGAGTCCAGTTTCTTTGTCCCTCTGGAAATAGAAACAGCCTCTCAGATCATAATCCCATTATATTTAACAGCTTTTATTCTACCTTGTTTCTTGATTTAGCAATCTGTCCATGGACTGGGTACATATACAGTAGAT
Organism: Redunca redunca; assembly: GCA_006410935.1. Taxonomy (NCBI): domain Eukaryota; kingdom Metazoa; phylum Chordata; class Mammalia; order Artiodactyla; family Bovidae; genus Redunca; species Redunca redunca. Next base: position 1,303,040 of record SJYQ01104756.1, read on the forward strand.
GGGAAATGAGTATGTGTCAAATGCTATCCTAACATGAATAAATACCTAATCATCTAGATTTTAAAAAGATGGTATTAACTTGAATATCAGAGAGACAAAACATAGTGGCACATCAGAGGAGATGGCAGCCAGAGCTAAACCTCGAATGATACCTAATTTATATCAGCATCTTCCACAATCAGATGTTACACTGTGATTTTGACATGGATTGTCTATTGCATTTCATTCTTACAACAAGCCTCTGAGGCAGGAATGGCTATTGTCAACACCCACTTGGTAGATGAGGAAACTGAGGTTTAGAGAGCATCAGCCAAGTGGAAAATGATGGAGCCAGGATTTGGATAGCATTGATCAGGGCTGTATTCAGTTGTGTGTAATAGGAACCAGATTTCAGTGGCTTAACCCAATAAAGGTTTAATTTTTCTTATAGAACAAGGAATTCAAGCATAAAGAACTCAGGGCTCATAACCAGCCCAGGAAGTCATCAAAGACCCACAGACCCAGCTGCCTTCTTGCTTCCACAGGCACCACCCTTAACCTGTGGTTGTTGTCTGCACAGTCAGAAGAGGACTTCTGCGCCTCCAGGCACTGCATCTGTCAGGAAGCAGGAAGAAGCAGAAAAGCAAGAGACAAAGGTTGCTCAGTTGTGTCTGACTCCTTTGCTGCCTCATGGACTGTAGCCCACCAGGCTCCTCTGTCCATGGAATTTTCTATGCAAGAATACTGGAGTGGATTGTCATTCCCTTCTCCAGGAGATCTTCCTGACACAAGAACTGAACCCAGGTCTCCTGCATTGCAGGCAGCTTCTTTACCATCTGAGCCACCAGGGAAGCCCATGAGAGACAAAGGACATGTAACCAAATCTGTTCCTTTTTTATCAAGAAAACGGTAGCTTTTCCACTAGAATTCTATTTATGACTAGTTGACCAGAACAGGCTGTTAACACAGCTACTCTAGCTGCAGGGAAGTACGGAGATGTGAAAACTCAACCTAGCACATTGTTGCCCTAAATAAAACTCAGGTTCTGTTACTGAGAAGTAGAGAGATTGGGTAGACAACCAACAATCGCCATACTGAATCCAGGCAGCTATTGGACATTAAAGCTCAGGAAATAAATGTGCTCATAACCTCTATGCCAGCACAAACATCAATATCCGATCCCACCGTTCCCCACCAAAACACCGTTTGAAGTCAACTCGTCACTGGAGTGACAAGCTTTTTGTTGTTGTTTGTTTGTTTTACATAGCTTCTTCTAAAAACCCAGTCCTGGACCATAGAAGGAGGAAGCCTGAATGCTGTCTGGGTCCTATAATTATCACTTGCCTCCCACTCCCCTTTTCAATGCAGTAAATGACCATCAAGCCTTCTGCTCCCCGATGACCAAACACCGAAAATAATTTTCTTTGAGAAGACTTTGTTCCACCTAATTTGTGAGTAAAATTTCCTAAGGGCAGCAGTGAAAGGTCTAAGATAATGAGGAAGTCTTCAAACTCAAGGGAACTGATGAGATCTGCTCTCAAAGTCACCATACACCATTAATCAATTGTTCCTAGGCAGAGTCACGGAGCCCAGATAGAGGTCAGCAGATCACATGACCCACGGCCGGCCAAACAGCCAGCATCCTGCTGCTTAAACGAAAGCAGAAGTGACTTTGTAACTCTTCCCACTTAGCCGAATTCATAACTTATGCTGATTTTTATAGCCAGGGTTCAGTTTAGACTGTGGAGAGCCACTGAGTAAAATAAAGTAAAAAACCCAGAGGTGGGTGGGAAAGTGTGTGTGTGTGTGTTGACAGGGGCGGTGTTACCAAGTAAACAAGATAAGCTGGCCATAAGATTTACAAGAAAAACAAATTGGAAATAAAAATCATGTTTTAGCAGATCACCCAGTTTTACTTTATGTGTCCTTATTTGAAAATTACAAGTACCTTTACTCATTATTTCCATACACATTTAAATTTATTCTTGTCCTTTTTTTTTTTTCCAGTCTAAATCATAGATGCTGTGTTTCACCATTTTCCACAGGGCACAGTATTTTGATTTTTCAGATGCTCTGTAAATCTAAATAGTCATTATTATGTCAGACTTGGACATATTTTGACCTTCTTTGACTTCTGTTTGTTACTGCTTATATGCTAAGGTGCTTCAGCTATTTGTAAGAGTATCTTTAGATGGTTCTGAAAGGTAGATAACTGAACATCTCAACATTACCTTTAAGTATTTCTTATGTTAGCAAAATCCAAAACTCCTTCTCTAAATAAAAAGAGAGATTTAGTACATTCTTCCTCTGATCCTAAAAAGTTTTGAGCACTAAGGAAAAATATAAATTAAAATATAAAATCATGTATTACAGAGGGCAGGGCAATTTTATTTAATAAATAATTCCCTCCTACATTGGTTCAGGCTGTTCTTTTTAGTCATACTTGGGACAAGATGCTGGGTAACAACCACGTTTAACAGAAATAACCAAAATACCATCCAGAGAAACAAATTGGGTCATATTAAGGTTCTGTTTCCATATCCCCTTAGATATGGAACAGTTAGTGCTTGGAAGTTCCCAGTTTAGTTCCTAAAATAAGAGAAGTCCTCTAATTTGTCAATAAAAACTGTCCCACATTTATACCAAAGCAGAAAAATCTGTGCAGACCAAACTTACCATGACAAAAGATGAAGACACAAAATGATCTAGTTTAGGATCTCTGGTGTGTATTTTTAGTTTAGGCTAAATCTTTTCTAATATCACCAGTTCTTTAAGTTCTAGAAGTCAGAGACCATGCCCAGTGAAATACTTTGGAATCTTTCTGACAAGAGCAAAAGAGAAGCAAAAGTTAAATCTTGCATGCATTTCAACCAGCCTTCCACATTTAGTAATTTATAGTATAAAAATAATCAAAAGAATACAAATAAGAACATGTAAGATATATCTATCATATTAATTAAGAAAATACTTGCTAATAGTGAAACCTACAAGTCACTAAAATGTCCCAAAATAATGGATTGGTGAATTGCATTATGACTATGCAATGAAATTCTCTGTAGGTCTTTGAAACAGCAATAAAGGTCACTATTTATTGATATTGCAAAGATAGCCACAGTTCAGTGTGATAGGGAGGAAAATCAGCTTATAGAACAATGTATGCAGTATGAGCTCATTTTTGCAAAAAGAGTACAAAGATGCAATATGTTAAGAAAAAAGTATTAAAAAGATATGCTCCAAAATGTAAACAGTGGTTGTGACTGTGTTTATTAGGCCATAGACAATTTTCACTTTTTTCCACAGTAGACAATTCATGTCAAGGTCTCAGCACAGTATCTGAGACATGGTCCATGTATATTAGGTACTATTCATATTAGGGTTTTAATTTATCAGTCATTGACTCTGATGTGTCACTGTTTTTTGTCTCCTTCTAAATAATTTCTTTTTCTTTTTTTCTGACAATAATGGGGAAACTATGCAAGAAGTGATTTCCATTTTGAGAAAAAAAGGGGGCTGGGGGGAGGTTAGGGAGAGGTTTCTGCACCAATACTTGTCTTCCCATCTGGGTTAGTGACATGCATGCAAAGGGCCCAAAAAGAGAGGTGGAGGGGAAGCGAGAAGGAAGACTTCGCCACAGTAAATGAAAAGCAAACAATATGCATATCAGCATCCCAAGATGTACCACTCTGCTGGGAAAATCCAAGACAAAAGAATTTTTGGACACAGCAGTTCAAAGCATATTGCACCTGTCAAAACGTCTGTCATCTTCTATAGAAAGGCACCATTCTAAGAGAGAAAAGGGAAACTTTCGCAAAGTCACTCAGGAACAACAGCTTACTTTGTCTCCTTCCTCTGGTCAACTCCTCCATCTGAAAGCCATTTAGCTCCATGCTATAGCTTGCCTGGAAGGACCAGACAATAGGAAGGTCTCTTTCATTGTCAAGGACAGTTACACTTTGAAGATGAGGCTCAAAAGAGGTTAAAATGGGTCAACAAGCAATTGTTGGCCCTATGCAAGGACATGCGAAGAGGACATTGTTAAAGTCACACACACACACACACACAAAAATCTGTATCTCAAAGAATTCAACTTTAACCTAGAGGAGGTGTGGGAAGGAAGAAACTAACATGCAATACTGGTTTTATCCCAAAGAGGAATTAGGAAGGGAAGGAATCTACCCCAAGAGGATTAATCAATAGTTTGGGGATGGTCTTTGCCATTCCAAATATCCATCCACACTGTGTATTAAGAAGATAAGTGTAATTTAGGGCAAAGTGAGAAAAATGTGACTTTTCTAAAAATAATTTATGCAAGTGGTGTTAATTCCATGCTGGCTATTACATTTGTTAAGAGTTTTATTTTCTAGATTCACTTTGGGAAATGTGTTTGGCATGTAGTCAGATGATAGGTAAAGGTTTGGTGGGTGGATATATTTAAATAGTAGCAATTTCTTTTGTGCAATTTCTTAGATATCTTTAAAAGGAAAGTCTCAGGACCCATCGGAGCAAAGATGATCTAAAAAGAAATAACAAGGAAAATCTGAACCAGCCCAACTCTATACCTATATTCACAGCCTGATTCTGCCTTGTTTAGGCCATGTGACTCTGGACGAGTAACTTAACCTCCCTCTTGTCAGTTTCCACTTGTATAACAACAGGCCATCAGAAATATTGGGAGGATTAAAGGAGAGATGGCATGCAGGAGAAATGAAAACATATATTTACACAAAAGCTTGTACACACAAGTTTTTCATGATAAAAATGTACACACGGCATCATTCATAATAGTCAAATAGTCGAAATAATGCCAATGGAAAAACAAAATGTGGTCTAGCCACACAGTGGAATATTATTCAGTCATAAAAAGAAATAACATACTGACATCCTATAACATGGAAGAACATTGAAAAACTGTTAAGTGGAGGAAGCCAGTCACAAAAGACCACATATTGTATAATTCCATTCATATTAAATTCCCAGAATAGGGAAATGCTTAGAGACAGAAAGCAAATTAGTCATTGTTCAGAGCTGAAGAATGGAGAAGGAGAGAACAGAAAGATGATAGCTAAAGGGTATAAAGTTTCTGTTTGAGTGGGTGAAATGTAAAATTTACTATGATGATGGCCACATGTATTTGTCAATATACTAAAATCCAGTGTATTGTACACTTTAAATGGATGACTTGTATAGTGTACAAATTATATCTCAATAAGGTTGCTAAAAATAAACAAAAGAGACCAAGCAAGAATGATGGACAAACCTTTGTGGCAAAAAACAAAACAAAATACTTTTTTTAAAGGAGGGTGGAAAATACTATAATAAAGGAATCAAAACTGTGCTTGACACAGAGTAAGGACTCAATAATCAGTATCAGTAATTATTTTTATGAGTAAGTATAAATCATTGTGAATAGCTTTGGAAAAAAGAGTACTGTTATGTAGTATGACTAAAAGTAAGATTGAAATTTCAACTTTAATCTTAAAAGATTAATCTTTAAATATATTTCAAAATTCAACCTTATCCCCTGAAATCTAAAGATAATCCATTCCTAAGTAGTCTACTTAAAAGGTAAATTTCAGAATGAAATGCAGCCCTTTCTCTTCTTTAATGAGTTTGCTATGTAAGTGTATTAAATTATCTGTGATTGTCAAATCTTCTTTAAGCTTTGGAAACTGACTAACTACAGAGTCAAAACATGAGAAATGTGATAAAGTTCTTTCATTATGAAATACTCTTACAACTGGAATAATTCTTTAAAAAAAAAAAAACAACTTGAGGGGACTTTCCTGGTGGTTCCATGGTTAAGAACCCGCCTTCCAATGCAGGTAACATGGGTTCAAACGATAGTCAGGGAACTAAGATCCCACAAGCTATGTGTCATGGCCAAGAAATTTTTTTTTTTTTAAGTTTAAAACCACCTTAAAAAAAAAAGTTACTTGTGATGGTAGATACTGCCGACTGTCATTTCGTACTCTGAACTCTTCTAAANAGGTTACAAATCTTTTTTAATTAATTTATTTATTTTATTACTTCATTTCTAAAATACAGAATGTTGAGCATGAGTGTTGGAGGAAGTCACTGTCTGAACAAATTGCTTTGTCTGTTTCTTCACCAATAAAAGAGATACTACAGTACTACTTAACCCCACAATGCTCTGATGAAGGCAAAGAATAGAGACATGATCACCTGGTCACCAGAAATAATACTGTCAGTGTAAGGCAGCTGTATCTAGAAGCCTTCCATTAGCCCTGTATAACTGATGGTGATATTTGCGCTAATTATTGTTGATACTTGTAGGAGGAAATGGCAATCTGCTCCAGTATTCTTGTCTGGAGAATCCCATGGACAGAGGAGCCTGATGGGCTACAGTCCATGGGATTGCAAACAGTCAGACACAACTGAGTGACTAAACCACCACCACCATTGTCTATACTAGTCACAAAATAATTATTTGCATTTGCACTGCAATTGTGCTTTTCAAAATGCTTTGATTTGGTAGAAACTTGATCCCCAAATTATCCCTTGCAGTAAACAAAATGTTACCCCAATTTAACTGAGAAGATACTGCAGCCAAAAGATAGAGAGACCAGACGCTAAGTTCAGATCACATTTACAGGAATGTACTCCCGGCTCTTCAGATCCAAGTCAGCCCAGCTCCTGAGCTCTTCCTTACCTCTCCCTCTACGATGTCCCGTCCCTTCCACCACTCCGATGCAGCTCAGCTCTAGTAATCTTGGAAAGTGCTACCATCTTTAACAAACCTCAAAACCACCTTCCCTTTCTTAAGTTTCTGAGACTTCATTCACAGAGATGATGTTGCTTCACACAAAAATAACAATGTGACGATCATCTCTGCTCTTCAAAGTGTTCAGACATATATGTCATCAACTCACAACACTCGCATCCCACTCTCCACTTTGTTACAAGGAAGAGAGGAATATAAGTAGAGTTTCTAGACTTCCCTCACTTAGGTACCAATAGCATGAAATAAAAACTAATTTATATATGATATCTATATAGACAGAATATACACATATATTCATTGTACTTATATAATAGTTCTAATGACACAGTATACAAAAAATATTGTTTAGTATATAATAATATCACATATAAAGCTTCCCTGGTGGCTCAGACAGTAAAGAATCCACCTGCAATGCAGGAGACCTGGGTTCAATCCTTGGGTTGGGAAGATCCCCTGGAGGAGGGCATGGCAAGCCACTCCAGTTTTCTTGCCTAGAGAATCCCATGGATAGAGGAGCCTGGCGGGCAACAGTCCATGGGGTGGCAAAGAGTTGGACACAAATGAGTCAGTTAGCATGTATAATTATAAGCTTCAAAATATACAAATGTATATATAATCGTTAAGAATAAAGCTTTCTCATATGTGAAGTGGCACTAATGACAATAGTAACTACTTCATGAAGCCACTGTGAGGACTTAAATGAATTAATATATTCTAAATGCTTAGAACAGCCTCATATAAAATACACACTCAGGAAACATTATCTGTCATAACTATTACTTATCTTACATATTAAAAAGGATTCCTCACTTGTAAACATTGTTCACTAGAGATGTCTTAAATATTTTGTTTCTTCCATGTATTAGTTTTATCACTATTTTTCAACGAAACTTTCAGAAAAACATTTCTTTCCCTAAAGCGACACATTATCTTCTTAGGAAGACTATTATAGCGTATGATAATAAATATCCCTTATGGCAAAACCAATACAGTATTGTAAAGTAAAATAAAGTAAAAAGAAAAAAATCCCTTAAATCAAATCACATACCCCTGAAAAAATAAAAGCAAGCTGTAACCCAAAACCTTAGCAACAGTGATTTTATACTACAGGAGCTTGTTCTAGTCCTCAGTCACACTCCAATGCAAATACACATATTATTTATTTCTTAAAATTGATTCGTACTCAATTATAATTGTTCAAATCAACATTATTTTCAGAAAAAATGACAGTAAAAAAGATTTAACTATGCTTACCTTGGGGCATTTTTGTCTAACTTCTAGTGCTTCTCAGAAAGATCTGAACACCCATACCCCATACCTATGACAGTCAAAATTGCAAATGTTCTTTACCATTACTATCTAAACTATGGCCATAGTTAGGCCAACTAAACTCCCAACCATATGCATCCAAAATGAGGTAAATTAAGATAGCTCATTACATTTCCTCCAAGGAAGAATGGGTTTCTGGAGGAATTTATGAAGAACTGCTCTCTTTAGCTTTGATCCTCACTTTTTTGAAAAGAAGCCCTTACTTTGACCTCTACTGGTTTACATGGACTCTAGTATATTTGGAAGAGTTTTGAGTCATGTTGTCTCAAATGCATTCCACAAGACACTAGTGTCCAAGGTATTTATAGGCATTATATTAAAAAAAAAACACACACCACATCAGAGTTCCCCGATCACAAAAATGTAGACATACTACATATAGCATATATATGGTAGTATACATGCTTTATATATATTTTATATATATTGAACTGAAGGGGAAAATGCAGCAGGATTTTACAGCCTCCATGTATCAAATTCCATAAATCCAAGTTTGTGGAAAAATTGCAAGAAACTTGCAATTCAAACTGTGTGAATGTCGTGGTAATATTGATTTGTGTTTCACTCTGTGTAAAAAACAGTACGTTAAAAAGAGAAAAAACTAAACTCATAAAATCATTTGCTAAATTAGTTTCTGCACTGCCTCATAGTGAAAAGCTGCTATGTTTAACTGACCTTAAACCAAAATCGAACACACTGCCTAAAACCACAAGTTGACATAAACGTTCCCTAAGTGTCTCTTCTGCATTAACCTTAGTTCCATGTGTTTCAGGGGCCTCCAAAGAGGTTCTAGCTTCAGGTTTCTGACATAAAAACCTTAATATAGCCTGAAGAATTCCCCTAGGCACATGGCGAGTAATCAAATTTCATGTTAACTATTAAATTACCGACATTCAATTATGTTTTCCAAACCTCTGTTTAGAGATTCAAAAGGCCCTTAGAAAACATCCTTAAACTGAAGCCCAAGTTGGCAAGTGAAACCGTTTACCTGCGAGAGCAGAACAAAGTGGGGTCGGGCCCATCCCTGCCGGCACATGGTGAAGTGGCACGCGATGTGCCCCATCCCCATTGTGAGGTGCAAATTCTTTGTGACACTGGGAGACACCGCAGAACAAAAATACTATTAGAAATGCTTCAAAAGGAACATTTTTTGGCTGCGATAGAGACTTTTGACATTATTTATTAGGTTCAAAACGGCCTCTGTGAAGCCTGACAATGGTTCTGTGGAAACCAGTACATCTGAGGCCCTTTCTGTTGTTCTGGGCAGGCATTGATTTGAAGATAGGCAGCACTCACCGAACAATTCCCTCGCAGCGGTCAGTGTAAGTGAGCATTCACCCCCGGCCTAGGAGGGGCCTGTGAACAAACCGTATGGAAACGCGGGGGTGGGCAGGAGTGGGGAGAGGAGCAAACCTTGATTAACCTCTTGGAGAGGAGATGGGTAGGAGTACTGGCAAATCCAGGAAGGGGCGCTCCTGCCAGACTACTGCGGAGGGAGGCGTCTGCCCCGGGCCCATTTTCCTCGGGCGGGGGTGTGGGGGTGAATAAGGATGCTTGGGGAGCATCTTTGGTGCCATGGCAACTGCGCCTATTCGAACTGGATTTCCGGGCGCGCCTGGGAGCCGGCTTTGGGAATCTAGGCTTGCGGGTCGGTGCACCTACTGGGGCTGCTGTCTTCACCAACTCCAGTTCTGAGGAACTCCAGGAGACTCTGGGCGATGCAAAGAGGGTCTGGCTTCTCCGGAAGAGGCCAATGGCAGTGTAAGGCCTCAGAATAAGACCTGGAAGGCAAGGAAGAGCCACGGTGGCGCTCAAGTGTGAGGAATTTACACCGCCCCCGCTCCCGCCCCCGCCCCACCCCCCCTCAAAAATAAAAAAAAAAAAAAAAAAAAAAACTCCCTTTAATANGTAAAAAGCTGAGAGAAAAATTTTTAAATCCCCTGACATTATGCTCATGTGCTTCCCATGTTTCTTTAAGAAAATAAAGTGCTATCTATTCCTTTCCTAATGTTTGAAAGAACCTCCTCCCCCCAAAACAATTTTTACAGAATCCTCCTAAAACTTTTAATTTCAAGAAAAACAGTTCAAAACTTCTAAACATAGGGAAGAATGAGTGACTAAAGTAAAGCCTCATGTTTGAAATTTGGGGAAAGGTTTTGAATAGAAATTACTCTGGAGTTAGAGATCATGGAAAAACAAACAATTTTACAACCCATTTAGACTATGACTGACAATTTAAAATCCAAGAGGCAATCATTTCATGAAGTTTTATTAGAAATGTCAAGCCATGTGAAAATTAAAACAGTGTTTTAATCTGATGTTGGCTCTACACAATACATAAATATGCACTAATAATAGATTTGATTTTTTCTTTATTTAAACAATATATGTATGTATCACATGCATTTGTATGTAGATATATCTATATCTCAAATATTAATATATGTTATACATATAAAATCATTTTCGGGGGACTTTCCTGGCAGTACAGTGGTTAAGATTCCCCACTGCGACTGCAGGGGGCACAGGTTCAATCCCTGGTTGGGGAACTAACATCCCATATGCCATGTAACAAGGGCAAAAAAATCATTTTTATGTAAGAAATCCTGTCCATTGACCTATGCAAATTAAAATCTAATTCTTCAGTAGTGTATTAAGATAACTTACATGCTTTAAATTGCTTTCTATGAGCTTTTAAAAGACTTTGAATAGCATGCAGATGGCTCGATTATTTGGAACAACCCAAGACATCACCCGATGGCCAACACCAAAATCAGACTGATTATATTCTTTGCAGCCAAAGATGGCGAAGCTCTAGACACTCAGCAAAAACAAGACTGGGGGCTATCGGTGGCTCAGATCATGAACTCCTTACCGTCAAATTCAGACTTAAATTGAAGAAAGTGGGGAAAACCATAAGACCATTCAGGTATGACCTAAATCAAATCCCTTATGATTATACAGTGGAAGTGAGAAATAGAGGGCCTAGATCTGATAGACAGAGTGGCTGATAAACTATGGACGGGGATCAAGACCATCCCCAAGAAAAAGAAATGCAAAAAGACAAAATAGTTATCTGAGGAGGCCTTACAAATAGCTGTGAAAAGAAGAGAAGTAAAAAGCAAAGGAGAAAAGGAAAGATATAAGCATCTGAATGCAGAGTACCAAAAAATAGCAAGGACAGATAAGAAAGCCTTCCTCAGCGATCAGTGCAAAGAAATAGAGGAAAACAATAGAATGGGAAAGACTAGAGAGCTCTTCAAGAATATTAGAGATACCAAGGGGACATTTCATGAAAAGATGGGCTCAATAAAGGGCAGAAATGGTACAGACCTAACAGAAGCAGAAGATATTCAGAAGAGGTGGCAAGAATACACAGAAGAACTGTATAAAAAAGATCATGACCCAGATAACCACGATGGTGTGATCACTCACCTAGAGCCAGACATCCTGGAATGTGAAGTCAAGTGGGCCTTAGGAAGCATCACTGTGAGCAAAGCCAGTGGAGGTGATGGAATTCCAGTTGAGCTAGTTCAAATCCTAAAAGATGATGCTGTGAAAGTGCTGCACTCAATATGCCAGCAAATTTGGAAAACTCAGCANCCTAGCCAGGGATCAAACCCAAGTCTTCTGCATTGGCACTCAGATTCTTTACCACTGAGCCACCTGTGAAGCCTTTGCATTTCCTCAAACTAAGCAAGTATCTGAGGGAAGAACATAGTAAAATGTAAACCATCTAGTATATAGTAAGTGCACAATTGTTGCTGTTGTCGTTCAGTTGCTAAGTTGTGTCCAACTCTTTGGACTCCATGAATTGTAACATGCCAAGTTCCTCTGTCTTCCACTCTCTCCCAGAGTTTGATCATATTCATGTCCATTGAGTTTGTGATGTTATCTAGCCATCCTATCTTCTGCTGTCCCCTTCTTCTCCCGCCCTCAAGCTTTCCCAGCATCAGGGTCTTTTCCAATGAGTCTGTTCTTTGCATCAGGTGGCCAAAGTATTGGAGCTTCAGCTTTAGCATCAATCCTTCCAGTGAATATTCAGGGTTGATTTCCTTTAGGATTGAGTGGTTTGATCTCCTTGCAGTCCAAGGCACTCTGAAGAGTCTTCTTTAGCACCACATTTCAAAAGCATCAGTTCTTCAGCGCTCAACCTTCTTTGTGGTGCTCAGTACCCAAGTACTATTAGCGTTGTGTTTAGAAGCTTAAAATAGGAGTGCTCTGACATGGAGTCAGAATGGAGGCTTGAATCCTGGCTCGTCCCTCCCTAAAGTAACAGAATCTCTATAAGCCTCTAGTTCCTCATCTAAGCCATGGGGAGATAACAGTTCTTTTCTCAGAAGGTACCCATATGGACCATAATTGCAGATGCATATTCAGATTTTATTATATTGCCTTATACATAAGGCTCAAAGTGTATTAACTAGCCAGCATCCTCAACATCCCATCATCAAGCCCATCCTCCCAGAAAAGAAGAATCTCTCACTCAACATCTTTGGTGGAAGTCTTCCAGCACCAACTTTACAATTTACAGCCCAGGAAGGACATTATCCTCTAGTTCAAAGAAGGCTCTCAAAATCTCTCTTTCTTCTATTGGTCAAATCCAACAAACCGTACAAATATTTGCATGAAAATCAACCCATAAAGTTATCTAAAAAACAGTATGGCCATCATCAAAAAAAAATCTACAAACAATAAATGCTAGAGAGAGTGTGGAGAAAAGGGAACCCTCTTGCACTGTTGGAGGAAATATAAATTGATATTTAGCCATTATGGAGAATAGTATGAAAGCTTCTCAAAAAAAAAACTAGATACAGAACTACCATATGACCCAAGAGTCCCACTCCTGGGCATATACCCTGAGAAAACCATAATTAAAAACAACACATGCATCCCAATGTTCATTGCAGCACTATTTGCAATATCCAGGACATGGAAGCAATATAAATGTCCATTGACAGATGAATGGATAAAGAAGATGTGGAACATACATAAAATGGAATATTACTCAATCATAAAAAGGAATGAAATTGGGTCATTTGTAGAGATGTAGATTGACCTAGCGTCTGTCATACAGAGTGAAGTAAGTCAGAAAGAGAAAAACAAATGTCTAATGTTAATGCATAAATGTGGAATCTACAAAAACTGTATGGATGAACCTATTTGCAGGGCAGGAATAGAGATACAGATGTAAAGACCGAACTTGTGGACATAGTCGGGGGAGAGCAGGGTGGGATGAATCAGGAGATTAGGACTGACACATATACACTACCCTGTGTGAAACAGATAGCTAGCGGGAACCTGCTGCATAACAGTGAGCTCAGCTTGGTGCTCTGTGATGACCTAGAGGATGGGGTGCTGGGGGAGTCCAAGAGGGAGGGGATATATGTATACATATAGCTGATTCACTTTGTTGTATAGCAGAAACTAGCACATTATAAGACCATAAAGGAGCTACATAAAATGAGTCTAATCCTTATTCTACATGACACTTTCTAGAATATTTGGAGGTACACGTTGTTTCCTTACATTTCCTCTCCTGCAGTCAGAACACCACCACTATCCTCACAACCACCATTTAGTCAGCCCTTCTGTGTTCAGGGAATGTTATATCAACAACATCTCATCAAGGCAGTGATTGTCAGTTTACAGAAAATACCAGGCTCAAAGAACTTTTATGGGACTTGATCATGGCCAAAGAACTGAAACAGGAGAAGCAGAAATTTGAGGTCAAGTCTTTCTGGTTCTGAGCTCAGGTTTCCATGATTTCAAAGCTTATTTTTTCTGGTCCATCTTCATTCATCCTATTATGCAGTTTTATACTTAATTTTTACATACATTAACTTGTGCTATGAATTTACACCTTCCTTATCTGTGTGTATGTGCATGCTAAGTCATTCAGTCATGTCTGACTTTTTGTGACCCCATGGACTGTAGCCTGCCAGCCTCCTCTGTCCATGGGATGCTCCAGGCAAGAATACTGGAGTGGGTTGCCATGCCCTTCTCCAGGGGATAGTCCAGATCCAAGGATCAAACCCACATCTCTTATGACTCCTGCATTGGCAAGCAGGTTCTTTATCACTAGTACCACCTCCTTATCTGTAAAGTGGGGATAATAACATAAACTGCCCAAGAGAGTTATATGAGGATTTCATAAAATAATGTGACGTGCTCAGCACAGTGTCTGGCATGTGGTGAGAGGCTAGGTTGCTGATGATGATAATTGCCCTCATCACCATTATCAGGTACAATAACTGAATCATCAAACATGTGTCATTAGCTCACACCTGTTCTCTCCTCCAATATAATATACGGCAACAAGTGGATTTCCATGAAAACTTGGCAACTACAGTTTTTATAGAATGTTCTAGAACAGTATCTGCCATTGAGTCAGATAATTTTGTTTGTTTCTATTGAAGTTAAAAGCAAAATATGGCCAAATGAAAAGAGGTGAAAAACAGAAACCATGAACTGATACTCAACCAATGGGACAGAATCTCCCTTGGAACTGCAAGAGGGCAGGTTCTGAAGTCTCATTGGCCCCTGGATGTGTGTCCCTATGGCCTCTAGGTGCATAGGATTTACCAAGTGGGCCTGAACACATGTTTTTGTCATTCACTGTTCTAGAAATAAACTACCCCAGGTCCATATGGGTGTGCCTCTGGCCCCCCTGTTCATGTTTTGCCTGACAGTGAAGATGAGTGGGGTTTCTTCACACCCACTGGGTGGTGTTGGAGAGGGACTCACTTCCCCATGGCTTTCTTCTTTGCAAGAAGCTATACTGGCAGCAGGAGGCCCAGGGGGTGCTGTGCTGATGAACATAGAGCAGTCTTCTCTATGCCATTGGAGACTGAGTCCTTTCTCTAAATATTATAAAAGGTAAACTATGTTGAAGGAATACACTTCAATAACACCTACTAAATTAATGGCAGAAAGGGTGAAATCAAGTCATGGATGGATTTTTTTCGTTTGTTTAATGTTTCTCTCCTGAGCAAACAAAATGACAAAGAAGCCAAGGATCCAGGTGCCCAAGCAAGAGAAGAAGAGAGAAAACAGGTGGACTGGAAGAAAAGACATGGACCGCGCTTTCACTGAGGTCAAGCTATGCTGCAGGTGCTGAATGAGAGCCTGGGAACGCTGGTCATTTAGCCTCATCAGAACATCATCTAACAAACAGAATTACTGGCTCTATTTTTTTCAGGTCAGAAAGCTAGTTTGAAGCTTATGGGTTTAGTTGAGTCCCCCAGGAAGATATGTTGAGATTTTAACCTTCTATATCAGTGGACATACATTATTTGTTAATAGGGTCTTTGTAGATGCAGTCAAATCAGGATGAGGTTGCTGTGTTTTGTGCTAAGTCTCTTCCGTCGTGTCTGACTCTTTGAGAATCTATGGACTGTAGCCTGCCAGGCTCCTCTGTCCATGGAGTTCTCCAGGCAAGGATACTGGAGTGGGTTGCCATACTCCCCTCCAGGGGTCTTCTCGACTACCCAATGATCAAACCAGCATCTGCTGTGTCTGCATTGCAGATGGATTACCTGCTAAAGCATCAGTGAAATCCTGAGGTTGTTAGTGTTAAGGCCTTAGTCCAATGTGACTTGTGTCCTTATAAGAAGAAAAAACAGACACACAGGAAGAATGCCATGTGATGGCAGAGGCAGAGAGTGGAGTGACGTAGCTACAAGCCAAGGTAACCAAGGACTGCAGCATCCTCCAGAAGCTAAGAGAAAGACATGAAATGTATTCTCCCCTAGAACCTCCAGAGGGGTCAAGCCTGATGACACCTGAATTTCCAACTTCTGCCTCCAGAACTGTGAGATAATAATTCTGTTTGAAGTCATCCAGTTTGGGGTTTTTGTTATGACAGTCCTTGGAAACTAATATACCCACAAAGGGTCCAACTCACATGTGTTATCTAAGAATAATTATTAACAGCAGCCTTTTTCACTGAAAAAAAAATTGTTTAGATTTGGGGAATAGGAAAGAATAAAACCTAAGAGGTAAGGAAATGTGGAGTGGAGAGAGGAATGAAGTGGATTTCTACTATGTTTGTGCCAGGATACAACAACTCCCTTTTGGGGGAAAAAAAAATTCTTTTTTTTAGATTTTATAATGTGGACCCTTTTTAAAGTCTTTATTGAATCTGTTACAATATTGATTCTGCTTTATATTTTACTTTTTTCTTTTTGGCCTTGAGACATGTGAGATCTTATTTCCCTGACCAGGGATCAAACCTGTGCCCTCTGCATTGGAAGGTGAGGTCTTAACCACTGGACCACCAGAAAATTCTCCCAGGGTGTACTAACTGTTAAAAAGACTCGCATTCCCTGTGCTCAAAGTTCAGTCAAGTGGCAAAGATGCTCACCATGTTAGGTACCAGGACACACCTTTCCTAAACTACAGCTTTGTCTTCAGTAGGGAATCAAAAGAAATGCCTCCAGAGGCCCCACATATAATATTAGAAATGAGAGAAGAGGTCAAGTGGGAGCACCCTGGGAGTATATTCCATCAGAAGGGGCAGTCACTTCTCAGACCTTCTTTTATTGTCCTGAGTGAATGTGGGCCCATTGAAGACAGATTTTTCTAGATTTCAGGAGAAGCAGACATATGGTTTTTATATATGTAAAAGCTTCTGATTTTTAAATATTGGTAACTCAGTTTAGAAAAATATATGGTTTGGATTCCACATAAGACCTGCTCTTTGTTGTTTGTTTTTTTTTAAATTTTTATTTTAACTTTAGTTTACTTTACATTACTGTATTGGTTTTGACAAACATTGACATGAATTCACCACGAGTGTACATGCGTTCCCAAACATGAACGGGCCACCAGTGTGCATCTTTGAGCTGCAGCCAGCCCTATAAAAGTTACACCATCATTTACCTCCTCTTATACCATCTTCATCTCAGAACATGATTTGTTAAATACTTGGCTTGGAGCCATGGGGATTTGTTTGCAAGCTCTGTGCCTAAGCAGACTATAGAGTTCTAGAAGTCTCAACTTCCTCCAACACTTTAGAAAGACCCAAATTTTCATTTTAATCTTAACTGTCTCATCATTTTCATCATAAAGCCCAGAATTTGAAATGGTAAACAAATCTATTAGCCTTTCCCAAATGCAGAGAAACTTCTAGAATCTTTGAAAAGAGTAGCTATGGGACTCTTGATCCCAAAGGAAAATCTACAGCCTTGGAACCCATAGCATTTGATCTGCCCTCACCCCAGTCCAGTACTCTTGCCTGGAAAATCCCGTGGACGGAGGAGCCTGGTAGGCTGTGGTCCATGGGGTCGCTAAGAGTCGGACACAACTGAACGACTTCACTTTCTTTTCTTTCTTTCTCTTTTGTTCAAATATCAAGAACAGATTGGAAGGCCTAAAAGCACTTTAAGCACTCTCACACTCCAGAAGTTATGGGTTGAAAGAACTTAAAGGCCATCTGAGGCTGACCCTCACCATCCATCATCACCCACTTCTGTTTAAATACCACCAGGGCCCTCAGTCTCACTACCTCTGAATCAGAGATTTCACTGCTTATCATAAAAGCAAGTAAGTAACTTTGTATTTGCTACATAAAAGGCACATTTAGATAGATAGATAGAAAGGAAAATAGGCAAGTTTTATATAGGGAATAATTATCAAAGTCAACTTATATGATGTTGAGACAGCTGGTGACTATGTTTGTTTAGTTATTCAACCAATATTCCTTGAACTCCTATCATATACTAAGGCACCACAACAAAGGCAAAATGTTACCCACATCAACAGAATCCATCATTTTGAGGTTAACTTGATCAGCTGATTTTTTGCAAAATGGACTTCAGCACAGGAACTCAGAGCCTCCCAGTTTCACCTGCATGAATTTCAGGTTTCCTGTATGATACAACTGCCAGCTTGCCTGAATTGAATAGAAACACCGGTAGTCTGGGCTTCCCTTGTGGCTCAGCTGGTAAAGAATATGTCCACAATTCGGGAGACCTGGGTTCAATCCCTGGGTTGGGAAAATCCTCTGGAGAAGGGAAAGGCTACCCACTCCAGTGTTCTGGCCTGAAGAATTCCATGGACAGAGATCGCAAAGAGTAAGACATGACTGAACCGCTTTCACTTTCACCAGTTCAGTTCTGTTCAGTTGCTCAGTCATGTCTGACTCTTTGTGACCCCACGGACTGCAGCATGCCAGGCTTCCCTGTCCTTCACCAACCCCCAGAGCTTGCTCAAACACATGTCCATTGAGTCGGTGATGCCATCCAACCATCTCATCCTCTGTCATCCCCTTTTCCTCCAGCCTTCAATCTTTCCCAGCATCAGAGTCTTTTCCAGTGAGTCAGTTCTTCACATTAGGTGGCCAAAGAATTGGATCTTCAGCTTCATCATTAGTCCATCCAATGAATATTTAGGGCTGGTATCCTTTAAGATGAACTGGTTGGATCTCCTTGCTGTCCAAGTGACTCTCAAGAGTCTTCTCAAACACCACAGTTCAAAAGCATCAATTCTTCAGCACTCAGCTTTCTTTACGGTCCAACTCTCACATCCATACATGACTACTGGAAAAACCATAGCCTTGACTATGGACCTTTGTTGGCAAAGTAATGTCTCTGCTTTTTAATATGCTGTCTAGGTTGGTCATAGCTTTTCTCCCAAGGAGCAAGCATCTTTTATTTCATGGCTACAGTCACCATCTGCAGTCGTTTTGGAGCCCAAAAAGATAAAGTCTCACACTGTTTCCATTATTTCCCCATCTATTTGCCGTGAAGTGATGGGACTAGATGCCATGATCTCAGTTTTCTGAATGTTGAGTTTTAAACCACCTTTTGCACTCTCCTCTTTCAACTTTCATCAAGAGGTTCTTTAGTTCTTCTTCACTTTCTGCCATAAAAGGTGGTGTCATCTGCATATCTGAAGTTATTGATATTTCTCCAGGCCATCTTGATTCCAGCTTTCCAGGATTTCTCCTGGAAATCTTGATTTCACTAGTAGTCTGGGCATTAAACAACCAGAGAGTGCTGACAGAAATGCAATGGCCTTTCTCAACTTCCAATGGCTGTGTCTTTATTTTTTTCAATTTTTCAAATCTCCCTACCAAGACAGTGGCAGACCTTGAGCCCAAATCCATTACTCAGGATTGAAATCCCAGTGCTCTTTGTTACATTATTTGGCTCTTGAGTCTGCTTCAGTATTTCTCAATCTTCGCTGTTCATGCACCTATATCTGGAAGGCTCTGAAAAATACAAGCACATGGTCCCAGGGCCCCAGTCTTGTAGTTAGTAAGCCCCTTGGGGATTATGATGTGTACAGCCACCAGTCTCAGTTATCAGAAGTGTCAGGCACTGTTACAAACTGTACACATCCCAAACATTCACAAACAAGCTAGAGCCACGACCTCAGGGATGCCTCTCTCCTCCAAGCATTATCTCTCTGTGAACAGTCCTCATGACAGATACCAGAAGTATCTGCTACTTTACAGCTTAGATATTCCTTATGCTATTTGCTTTCACACCAGTAATCACCCACTTGATTCAGACCACAACTCTTCAGTTTATTCACTCAGGAGGAACCTGAGGTTGAAGAGTAAGCATCTGTCTATATCATGAATCAAGCACCAGAGAAGCTGGGGTTGGGACACAGGTCTTAGATTTTGAAGGAGTTTGGTTTTTTTCTACTGCCCCATTAATGCCCCATTAATGTGAGAAGAAACATGTGACTACCATGAACTGGGCTTGATGAGGTGCTAAGTCACTCAGTTGTGTCCAACACTTTGTGACCCCATGGACTGTAGCCCGCCAGGCTCCTCCATCCATGGGATTTCATAGGCAAGAATACTGGAGTGGGTTGCCATGTCTTTTTCCAAAGGATCTTCCTGACCCAGGGATCAAACCTGTGTCTCCTGTATTGGCAGGTGGATTCTTTACCACAGAGCCACCAGAGAAGTGGCTTAATGAAGGGAGGGATACATATGTCCATGACAACAGCCTGCAAATAGTGAGTGCTGACCACCTTTCTGGACATGCCTTTGCCAACAGTTGATGCAACCAGCCATGTGACTTCTGTGCAGAAGAAGGCAGAGCACTTTAGGCTAAGTACTCTGCCTGAGGATCGGTGATTAAATCAGGTCCCACGAAAGCCCACAGTCTAACTCAAACCTCTCCCCAGGCTCACTCACTGATGCAAAGACTCCACTTTTCTCAACTACTTGTTTTTGGCTGTTTCTCATCTTAAGAAATTCTTCTTGACATTCAAGTTTAGCAGGTTATTTCAATGTGTAGGCAACTCTGCCTTTTAAGCTATAGCACAGGTGTTCCATCTGTTGCTATTTCTCTTGAAATAATATTGTGGCAGACAGGAGATTTCAAGGCAAATAAGATAAACCTCAGAGCTGAGTGTTATTTTTTCACAGAAACAATTCGTCTTTCTCTTGAGCTGCAAAATAGCTCACGATACATCATGACAGATGCAGATTTATTCATTTTCTATTCATTAGGAAAAGACAATTGTGGTAGCCCCCTGCACGCTGTGCCCCTCTGGGCTGCCACGGAGCAGGGTGGCGTACTCCTCACACCTACTCCTGGCATTTCCCCCTCAACACAGAACTTCTAAGTCTTTGAGTCTCTGACCTATGTCTTTTGCTCCCTTGGGCTTCTAACTCCAGCATGTTATGAAGAGACTAGAGGCACTTGTCCTAGAAGGAGAAATAAAAATCCAGAGGAAATTCATTCCCTAAGCTCTTCTTGCCCTGAACTGTATGCATAAATAGGGGCTGTGTGTGTTAGTAACTCAGTTGTGTCCAACTCTTTGCAACCCCATGGACTGTAGCCCACCAGGCTCCTCTGTCCTCAGGATTCTCCAGGCAAAAAGACTGGAGTGGGTTGCCATTTTCTTCTCTAGGGGATCTTCCCAACCCAGGGATCAAACCCAGGTCTTGCACGTTGCAGGCAGATTCTTCACCATCTGAGCCACCTGGGAAGCTCAAAATATAGGCTAAATAATTTATTTCATCTCCTGCATGAAAGTGTGTTAGTTGCTCAATTATGTCTGACTCTTAGTGACCCCATGGACTGTAGCCCTCCAGGCTCCTCTGTCCATGGAATTCTCCAGGCAAGAATACTGGAGTGGATTGCCATTCCCTTCTCCAGGGGATCTTCCCAACTGAGGGATGGAACCCAGGTCTCCTGCATTGCAAGCAGATTCTTTACCATCTGAGCCACCAGGAAAACCCATCTCCTACATAACTAACATCAAACCTAAACCTTAACTAGGTCTTCATTTAATATTAAAAACTCTAATGACACATGCTTTTAAAGTATTCTTAGACCACATAGTAGATATGAATGAAGTCTGCCACCTCAATGTCATCACTTCCCCTAGGGGCAGAGTGACAGTTTTTTAAGTCCATGGGAGGAGGCTGAAGGCATCAAGCCCTGACCTGAACATTGTAGAGCCTAGAGGCCAAGTGCACAAGCTCTGAGCCCAGACTTCTTGGATCAAATCTGGTTCACCTCTTCCGGGCTATGCTACCTAAGTCAAGCTACTTAAGTGCCCCATGCCTCAGTTTTCCCATTCACAAAATGGCAATAATGATCATATCTACCACTTAGGGTTGAGGTGTAGATTTTAAAGTAGTTAATAAACAAGAGTTTAGAGCCCTGTGTGACAGATAGGGGGTACTCAGTAAGCCATAGATGCTATTATTGTTGTTGCTGTTGTTGGAAAATGTTCTTCCTTTCTCTCCTTCTGTAGCTCCTAAATGGACTCTTTTAGCAATTAGGACTCAAGTGGAAAATAATACCTTTTCATTCAACCAGAGTTTATCTCATTTTATTCATTCTGTCCACCTTATCCCCCTCCATCCTCCCTTTCTGCAGACTTGCCTGGGTGCAGCAAGGCAAGTCTTTCCTCGAGGATTCGTCCATGTTGCTCAGTTCACCACAATCATGCATTCTGGCTCTAGTGTCATATCCTATACTAAGAAGCTTCCATTTAGGGCACCAGTACCCCTTTGTGCTTCGATTTTTCAAGAGTTCCAGGACTGTGTCTCACTCTAAGGGCAATTACCGATGTCTGGAGGGATGTGGGAGGATGAAATGACCACAAGAGGGGCAGGTAGTTGTCCTAGCTGAGGGACTCTGCTAAGTAAGAGGGTGCCTTCCCTGCCTTCTGGGGGAGGGATGTGCCTTCTCCTGGGTCACTCAACCACCTCTTTTCCTCTAGTAAAAGGACGCAAGGGATCAGAGTCCTCGCGTAAAAGAACACTGGAAGGTCACCCAGGTGCATGCAGACACTTCCCCTTCTCCCATGACACCATCCACCTTATGCAGTTGCATTTGAATCATAGCGTCTTCAGACCAGGGACACAGATGCATGTCCAAATATTTTGTTTTTAAATTTTTTAAACATGAGGTATAATCTAAGAGCCACTACATTTGGTTTCTGGTGGATCCATTGAATAACTGTCTGAAGACCTTGATTTCTTCGGTGATGGAAGAAGTAAAATGACCTTTAAAGTATCCTCTAGCCCTAATAATTCTGTGAGTCTCTGAGGTTATTTTTCATTGCATGAAACATCTTTTACTTAACTACTTTATTTTTGGAAACATTATGTTACCATACAAAATTGCTGTTTTGTAGGATAAAAATTGTTATATGTAGGGAATTTCACATTTTATAACTTAATATCATGGTTATAAGAATATAGGTGACATATGCTGCTGTTTAGTTGTTAAATTGTGTCCGACTCTTTGTGACCCCAAGGACTATAGCCCACCAGGCTCCTCTGTCCATAGGATTTCCCAGGCAAGAGTACTGGAGTGGGTTTCCATTTCCTTCTCCAGGGGAACTTCCAATCCAGGGATCAAATCCATGTCTCCTGCTTGGCAAATGGATTCTTTACCAGTGAGCCACCTAGGAAGCCCATAGATGACATATACATATTGTTTAAAGAAAACAAATAGCCACAGACCAACTCAATTTCATTATACAAATATCTACAAATTATTCATCCATTCCCTTACTGATGAGTATATGCATGAAATTTGCTTTTGTTTTGGCCTTAATATTACAAAAAAGGTTGCTATAAACATTTTTATACATGTCTGCTGTTGCATGTACTCTAGTTTCTCTAGGAGTAGAATGGCCAAGTCCTAGGGTATCCATGTCTTCGATATTACAGTTTTCCAAAGTGGTTTTACCAACTGACACTCCTACCAGCAGTGTATAAGTCTTCCTATTATTCCACATACTTGTCAACACTTGCTATTACTTTATTATGTTTTTCAATGTGTGCCATTCTGGTGGGTATAAAACAGGACTGCATAGTGATTTTAATTTTTTAATTTTCCCAATAGCATCTCTCCTCCCACCACATCTTTAATCTGAATTGCTTACAAGCAATGTGATTGTGGGTTGAGTTTCCACCCCTTTCCTTTCTCCTGCCTCTGGTATTCTAACCAGCTGGTACATAGTGGCATAGCCCTGGAGGACACGGTTGGGAGCACATGGATAATCCACAAAGTCAATAATTTACCTCAAAATAAATAACCAGAAGTTGACTCTTGGGGATTGTACTCACGCAATTCAACTGCCATGACCCAGTGTAATATTTCATGTCTTGCTAAAACTCTGGCCAAGCATTGTTTTGCATGCAACCAAGTACTTGGACAATTCTTTCATCTGAATGATGAGCTATTTCAGCCACAGCTTGCTTGAGACACAAAGGGCTTCTACTACCTGTCTGTCTATCTGTAATGCTCCAGATGGCACCCCAGCCTTCTTACATGAAATGGTTTTTAAGTTGCTCATCCTTTCCCCCTTGAAAATGTGCAGTTTCTCAGTGACCCTTTTAAAAATGAGATACTAAGACTGGAAAACATTTTAAATCACACCATTCAACGGTACATATTCAGGAAAGAAACCTTTTATTGTATTTATTCTATAAGAAAAAAGGCAAAAGTGTTTTCCCCTCAAGCCAGAGAATGCAATGGGAATGATGATCTTTCTTAAATGATGCTGATGAATAACATCAAGAAGGGTGGGAAGAAAAAGTCACACATAGAATCAGAAACAATTGAAAAAGGAATCCAGGCTACCCCCAACCCCGGCCTTTGTTGAAGGGATCACCAGAAATCTATGTAGATATTATTTTGAAATTTAGAGCTTCAACTTGTATGAACATGAATGCCCATGCTGAGTTTTTGCATGCCTCTGTGAAACAGCAGAAAGAACCCAACAGACCCTATTCTTGCATTAAAGCAACACACTGTGGAAAGCCTGAAAATAAACCATCTATGCTTGATTAATTAGGTTTGTAAGTATTGTTTCAGAACCAAACAATATTTCTAAAGATTTCAATAGTTCAAAGATTGCCCTATGGCCGTCTGGCCAATACATCTTCTAACACACGCAGTTTACAAGCATTTTTCTTCCCAATATGTTGTCTTTGGTTGGTGCGACATTGTTTGAAGGCAGGGCTATTTGGGTCATAGTGGTTTTCTCCCCTGCACAGCAGTGGTGCTGAGCACAGCACTTCGACCATACATCTTCCATGTCATTTCCATCAAAGGCACATGATACTTCCTAGTGACCAATCAGGAGTAGTCCAGCATCCTAACAGAGGGCATATTGGCAAACCAAGCTTTCTTAATGACAGCCATTGTTTGAGGCCAACAAAAGGAAGGTCCTGAATATTAACATGTGGCCTTGTGTAAAGGTCACTGGTATGGCACATCCATCATATTTCACAACTGAGAAAGAGAACTTTATAAACTGTCAGAAACTACTGTTGTCCAAATAAAGGTATTAGTCTGACAGCTGACAGCAATGAGGCAATGATCTTGAGTGATGATCTCCTCTCTTAAAAAATCTCCTTTCACTTCTTTGAAGCAGCAGACATTATGGTGAGAGATTGTATTTAAGAAATATACCTCGAGGCCACAGGGGTTAGAATAATCAGGCAACCCAATTAAAATATTAATTTAATAACATGTAATCATTAGACCAAACGGCATCTCCTTCTTAAAGGCATAACTTTCCACACTGAGAAGAGAAATCACATAGTTTAACAGCTTAGTCTTGAATGGTCTTCTTAATAGTAAAGACCAACAAGTTCATGAAAATTCTGTCAATAAGGTTTGATACAATTGGCACAAAAGAACTCAAAGGTCTAGGACTGAGGACAACACTGCCTCTTGGTTAAAACCTACATAAAGTATGACAGCAGAATTGAAGAAAACTATATGGTAGCACATGCATTTAATACTAAATCTAAGACCAGGTTTAGCAACCATTATGAAATAATGAAGCTCCAATACTTTGGCCACCTGATGCAAATAGCTGACTCATTGGAAAAGACCCTGATGCTGGGAAAGATTGAAGGCAGGAGGAGAAGGGGACAACAGAGGATGAGATGCTTTCATGGCATCATTGACTCAACGGACATGAGTTTGAGCAAACTCTGGGAGACAGTGAACTACAGGGAAGCCTGGTGTGCTGCAGTCCATGGGGTCGAAAAGAGTCGGACAAAACTGAGTGACTAAACAATAGCAAAGAGCAGGTAGCAAGCTTTCTTACTTGATGGTCTTGACCAAGAAACTGTTCTATGCTCAATACTAGAAATAAGGTGTTCTGCTTATTAAACGTCATTTTAAAGTAAAAGTTGAAAATTATTTAAGAAAGCTGAAAGAATATAATCAAGAGGATGATTAGTGAATAAGTGTATATCTCAGCTCCCTCACTCTGACCTTACTATCACAGTCATGCGAGGGGTCAGGGAAGGAGTAAAAGAGGGAAAGAAAGAAAAGAGAGAATTCTGTTTAGTTCCTTGGATGCATCATACTCTCATACTCTCTCCTGACATTTAGACAGTTTCTTTCTATCTGGTGTTTTTCCACAGCCCCTGTTCCTCTGACTAGTTTCCACTCCCTCCATAGTTTTTCACAACTCCCAATATGCTCAGATCCTTCTGCTGTATGTTGTCATCATTCTTCTGATTTGCTTTATCATAACACTCAACACTTTAAAACACTTATTGAATCAACTTGTCTTCAAAATGACTCCAAACTTCACAAGAAGAGAGACAGGATATGTCAATTTCACCCTCATAGGTGCTCCACAAACTTTTGTACATAAGTAGTAACTTTCAATAACAAAACTGTAACAAAGTCTGAATTTATCATCTCTTGACTTATAACACGTTTTTGTTAAATAAAAGAAATGTTTGTGCACGTGAAGGAAGGATTCAGCATTGGAGCAATTCACCTTTATTGTACTATAGAGAAGACACTGAACAACTGCAATGAAGCCTCACCAATTCATAATCCATTATTTCAGAACAAAGCATAACCAAATAAGGGATAAGAGAAAGTCAGCTTAAACCATCTTTGTAAAGGGTGTTTGCTAGGCAAAGTACTTACATACATAATATATCAGTGACAACACTTAGCTACATGTTTTGGCATTAAGGTCTTCTTTCCCCCTTTGTGTGTCAATTCCACTTAGCAGGTCCTCCATGTAGAATGCAGTCCACCTGTCAACAGTGTATTAACCTTCAAGGCCCAGGACACGTACTACTGTTTTGATGAAGCTTCCCCCTGCTGCTCATGCTCACAGCCCTCTCCCTGAATTCTGAATGGCTTTAGTTCTTCCTGTATTCCCAATGGACATGAACCACACTGTAATTGAAAGTCTTAGATAAGTGTGTATTTTTTAACAAAAAAAATTATTTGAGGGAAGAATCTGTATAGTTATACTTTTCTGAATTCAACACACTGCCTACCATGTTGCACTCTGTGAGTGAATATTTTCAAAATAAATGCAGTAACTTATAAGGACAAGCATTTAAGTATGTAAGGAAACCCTAAAGAAATCTCTGTTGGCAATGTTTTGTTTACATATAATCATATTTTAGTCTGTCCACTCAGACCTACACTCAGGACAATGATTCTATGGCTCTAAATGGTTTGAATGAGAGTCTTGTTGATTATTAGATTTCACTATGAGGACAAAATCACTCAAGATGGTACCCTACTTCCTTTCCATAGTTGATGGGTCCAGGTTCATGCAATTGATGCACGCTTGGACAATGAGACTGTTTCAATGGGTTTTTGTTCTTAGGACCTAAGAGACTATATTTCAGTTCCTTTCCAGAGGGGATGCTGTGACATGTGAAATGAAAATTATTGGAGGCCATGTTTTCAGCTTTCATTGAAGAAGCTGCTCTGAGAAAATAAAGGCGACATGCAGAGAGAATGAGAGGCACAAGATGGAGGGTCTTAAGGAAGCTCATATTCCCTGGTTCAGACTTTCCTTGAGGCCTGATTCACCCCAAATTCCATTTAATTTAGATGTACAAGACACCGCTCTTTCTGACCAGCGCAATTCTGATTGATCTCCATGTCTATTCAAATAGTTTTAATAAAACTAGTCACTATTATTATATCACATTAACTGAAACTGTGCTTCTTTATAAGTTTAAACTGATCTCTCCATCACAAATGTCTAAATTCATAAGAATGCTATTAGGTTCATCTGCTGTTTCTCTTAAATAAATGGGATATTTATAAAAAAGTTACTTAGATGAGTTATGAAGAATTTTGATCCCCATAAATATAGTAACATTTATTACCACCTCTTAATGAATTCAAAAGACAAGAACAATAATGACAAGGCTGCCGGTAACAATAATAATTGCTCATTTTCTACTGGAAATATTGCATTTATGTATCATGAAAAAATGAAATATTGCTCAGTTCCACTCTATCTGTTGCACTCTACAGATAATGAAGAAATAGACCTAGTGAAATTAAGAGGCTTGTCCCAAACTCTTCATCGGCAGAAGCAGTCCTTTAGGCTTGACTTAAAGTACTTAGCACAATGGTTAGCACCCAATAGGTATACATATCCATGAGTTCTCTTCCATCTCTTTTTCCCCCAAAGTCTGGTCTTTTCTCACCACATCAATCCCAAATACTATAGGGATTCGTAAAGCTGAATTCCACAACCGTCATTTCTGACTTAGGGCAGCCACTAAGCCTCTTTGCCTCTGTCTCCCATTAGAAAGAAAGACAGAAATAGTTATTATGTTCATCCAACAAAAAGGAAATTAATGGTTGATTAGATGCCTGTTCAACACACTGAGGATAAAAACCAGTCTTCATGGTGAATTATTGAATTAGGGGGCCAAGTTACAGTGAGGCTGTGTCTACACAAAGCCAAACATCCAGTCAACTCAGCCAAAAAAAAAAAAAAAATACAGTTTAGCAACAGGAAAAATTAAATTAGTTGATCAGGACTGTGCAGACAACATAAAATGAAGAAACAAAGGTCAGTACGATAGCATGGTTAAAGCACTGGCGGAGATTACAGACTTAAAAGAGATAATAAGTAAGAGGAAGATTTTTGAAGCTCACTGTCAGAAATATAGAGGTGCTATTGAATATACAAAAACAGATTTATTAATTTTGTGTGGGGTTATATATTTCTCTCTTTTTCCTCTTGATTACATTTCATTTTCAAAATTCAAGCTTAAGATGCAAATAAAGAAAAAAACAAAGCTGGTATCCAGAGATCTGAGTTCCACCCCAACTAAGGATATTAAAAAGAAGCACTCTCTTTTGCTAAGTCTGTCATATGACAGACTCTGATGTGATCGTTCTATGTGGCCTAGCTTCATATTTGGTAGATCAAATATTATCTTCATTTTCTACAGGGCAAAAAGAATATTGAAATGCATACCGTCTATGGAGAATTCTAAATAACAAAACTTATTTGATATTCACATCAATTCCCCCAAATCATTTTTAATACTATGGCAAAAATCAGAAAATCCTCTGTTGACTCTTTGAATAGTAATCATTGACTAGCATTAACAGTGTATGTCAACTGTGCTTTTAGGGGATGTCATTTTAATGTCCTGTATCATTTTTAGATCGATGTTTCAATTATAAACCCTGCAATATTACTATGCTGTAATATTTAGAGTCCATAAGCTTTCAATAAACTCTAAAATTGCATGAAGTTTTCATAACTATTGACTCATAACTATTTCATAACTATTGACTTTTAAGTAGGAAAGGATGAGAAATGATGACTTATGAGTAATGTATCACTTCATTAAGAGTGAAGTACAATTAATTAAAGTTGCAGATCTTAATTAATAACTTATTAGTTTAACTCTCCCCCTAACCCTAAAAGAATTAGTCCCAGGAGTTAGACAAAGGAAGCCTTCTTCAAGACAAAGTGGAAAGTACAGTTTTGTGAACTGAGTCCTGAACCCCAGGAATGAACATTTGCAGCTGCACCATGGACTGTTTTCTGTTACCTTAAATACCGCTGGGCCATATGGAGCATTTCTGAGGACCTTCTATTTTAAAATGTTCTGTTCATATTTTATGCTTTTCCATATGTCTCATCCTTATTTCAGAGTTTCTATTCATTTCCATGAAAATAAGACCTTTGTTTTCCAAGAGTTCATTTTCCTCTCTCTCCTCATCTCTATTATGGCCACAAACCTCTACTCGGGTTAGTTCAGCCACTCTAGGACCGGCCAATTGTGACAAGATGAATAGAGAATTATTTGGAAGAAAAACAGCAGCCGCAAATGATCGGCGGTGCTGCGCTGCCCCTGTTTTCTTTGCTCCTTCCAACCAACCCAGCGCGGAGAATAATAAACCTGACAGCGTTGAACAGCTTCAAAAGGAAGAAAATGCCCACAGAAATCATCGCTGAACCCCTGAAGGAGGTGCCGAAGGAAGGTATCATTTGGTGAACAGAAAATTAACCAAAACGTTTTTTCTGAAAAAGGGAGCTCTCTGTAGTTTGGGATTGACTTGGAGCAATTATCCAAACAAAACAGTTGGCGCCTGTGTTGGCGACAGAACTGTGTTTGCATAAAGTAGACCAAGATGACAAATATGCATGAAAATTAAATTTAGGCCTCGGGGACTCCTTTCGGGACCATAGAAGAGCTGATTACATGTTCACAGCTGGAACTGGTGTTGGCAGGCGGGCCTCATTCACGGGCAGAGTGTGGGGACTCCCTTTCTGAGCACCAACTCTGTGGCAAAGCCAAAACAACAGCATTAACAGGATCTGATGTCTATAGACCCCAAGCCCCGTGGCCCCAGGCTTTACCATCCAACTGGAGTTGTCTTCACTGAAAGATCATTATATGGCTCAAAGTGTGCGCGTCCAGTGGCACACAGCTCCTCCTCCTTCACAGCCCTGTCAGGCTCTCATCCCTCCAGACTGCCTTTTGCAATGTTTCCCTTCAGAAAGTAGCAAATCCAGCCAAGAGAAGAGCCAGCACTCTGGGCGGCAGGGAAACTGGTTCTTATAAGATCACCCTCGAAGGTCACAGCATGATGCTTCAGTTATCTTGGATCAAGGCCCTTAGGGTACTTAAATGACCAGAAGTGTGTGTTTCAGCACCTTTTGGCAATGCTTCTCTTGGCTGCTGTGGTGGAAGTTTCCAAAAATGTCCCTAATTCTCCACCCTTCCTTTGGAATACAACTCTGCGCCATCACAAAATAAGAGTGTGTCTCCCTACCCCTGAACTTGTGACTTGTTAGGTCCAATTAAGTGGGGCAAAGGTGATAGGGAAGACTTCTTATGACAATAGAAAGTGTAAAGGATGAGCAGAAATTAGCCAGATGAATAGGGGGAAGTGGGCAATATTGTCTTAAGGAAAGAGAGTGCTGTGCTGAGTCATCACAGTATCTAATATTTATTTGGACATTTATTATTTACTGACTCATTGGAAAAGACTCTGATGATGGGAGAGTTTGGGGGCAGGAGGAGAAGGGGACAACCCAGGATGAGATGGCTGGATGGCATCACGGACTCGATGGACATGAGTCTGAGTGAACTCCGGGAGATGGTGATGGACAGGGAGGCCTGGCGTGCTGCGATTCATAGGGTCGCAAAGAGTCAAACATGACTGAGCGACTGAACTGAACTGTGATATGCCAGGAACTGTTCCAAGCATTTTGCGTGTACTTACTAATTTAATTTCCCACAACAACCTGATGAAGTAGGTATAATTATTATCCTCATTTTTTTTTTAAATTAAGAAAACAAGGCCCCGGGTAGTTAAGAGTCTTGGCTAGTATCCCACAGATACTAACTGGCACAGCTGGCCAAGGCCATTGGGTGTCGGAGCTCAGGTTCTTCCACTGATTTGCTATGGAGCTCTAGAGAGGACTGGGAGAAAGTCAGACAAGAACAGGTAGCCAAAGGCAGGAACCAAGACCCTGCAATATGCTCAACATCAGGGTCAGTGTCCATGCTTGTGCTCCTCAGCCTGTTCTCCATGGAGCCACCGGAGGCATCTTTTTAAACATTAAATCAGAGTAAATTGTCTTCTTTGTCCAAACTCTTCCAATGACTTCCCCCTGCACTTACGGAAAGATTAAAACCTCTTAGATCCCCTGGAGAAGGAAATGGCAACCCACTCCAGTATTCTTGCCTAGAAAATTTCAGGGACAAAGGAGCCTGGCAGGCTACAGTCAATGAGGTTGCAAAAGAATCGAGCATGACTGAGCAACTAAACAATACCAAATCATGGTCACAAGATCTGACGTGGTCTATTTCCTTCTTACCTCCATACCAACCTACCGCCTACCAACTTACCACACTCCATCTTTTTAGGTCCACTCTAGCCTCTTGACCTCCCTGAGATTATTCCCTCCTAGATCCCATGCTTTTGCTCTTGCCTCCACTTAGAATGTTATTTCCCCTGGACATTGACATTGGCTCAACCTCTAGCCTCCTTCAGACTCTGCAGAAATCTCACCTCTCAGAGATCCTTTGATCACATTATCTAAAATATCACCTCTCAAATCTCAGTACTTTTTCCTTATCTTGACTTGGAGAAATATGACATAAAGAAAATGACATAGGACTTACCACTGCCTGAAGTGATATAATAATCTATTTGTTCACTTGCTTACTGCCCGGCTCTCTTACTGGAGTGTCCATTCCATAAGGCAGGGTCCTATGTACTCTTGTTCATTACCTAGACCTGTGTCTGGTATATAAAAAGCACTCAATATGTTTCACAAAATACTCCAGAGCCTTGATGCTGCTTAAGATTGCTTTACTTTTGAGCATTTCAAAAATGTGGAACATTATTCAAGAAGAGCATGCCTGAGAAAGACAAGTAGGAGTATGAGAAATAAAGTGGTCATTCTCAAGCTTCAGTGAACAAGTGTACACCTTTTGAATCAGGACCTCCAGGGTGGGGAGCACCCAGGTGATTCTGACCCAGATTCTCTGTGGTTAGGGTTGTCAGATTTAACAGACAAAACTCCAGGGTGCCTAGGTAGGCCTGAATTTCAGATAAACAAAAATGTATTGCATGGGACATGCTCATACCACTAAAAATGATCTGAAGGATAAACTGAGTGTCCTATATCCTATCTGAAAACACTGCAGACCACACTTAGAGAAAAACCTTATACTAATAGGAAAAGGAGCACGTCAAGGCTGCATATTGTCACCCTGCTTATGTAACTTCTATGCAGAGGACATCAAGAGAAACGCTGGGCTGGATGGAGCACAAGCTGGAATCAAGATTGCCGGGAGAAACCCCGATAACCTCAGATACACAGATGACACCACCCTTATGGCAGAAAGTGAAGAAGAACTAAAGAGCCTCTTGATGAAGGTGAAAGAGGAGAATGAAAAAGCTGGCCTAAATCTCAACATTCAGAAAACTAAGATCATGGCATCCAGTCCCATCATTTCATGGCAAATAGATGGAGAAACAGTGGAAACAGTGACAGACTTTATTTTTCCAGGCTTCAGAATCACTGCAGATGGTGACTGCAGCCATGAAATTAACAGACACTTACTCCTTGGAAGGAAAGTTATGACCAACCTAGATAGCATATTCAAAAGCAGAGACATTACTTTGCCAACAAAGGTCCATCTAGTCAAGGCTGTGGTTTTTCCAGTGGTCATATATGGATGTGAGAGCTGGACCATAAAGAAAGTTGAATGCCGAAGAATTGATGCTTTTGAACTGTGGTGTTGGAGAAGACTCTTGAGAGTCCCTTGGACTGCAAGGAGATCCAACCAGTCCATCCTAAAGGAAATCAGTCCTGAATATTCATTGGAAGGACAGCTGTTGAAGCTGAAAGTCCAGGACTTTGGCTATCTGATGTGAAGAGCTGACTCATTTGAAAAGACCCTGATGCTGGGAAAGATTGAAGGTGAGAGGAGAAGGGGACAACAGAGGATGAGATGGTTGGATGGCATCACAGATTCAATGGACATGAGTTTGAGTAAACTCCAGGAATTGGTGATGGACAGGGAGGCCTGGTGTGCTTCAGTCCATGGGGTCACCAAGAGTCAGACATGATGAGTGACTGAACTGAACTAAACTGAAAGGGAGAGATGATATTTAGTCTGCAGAAGATAAGTTTGATTGAGAAAGGAACCTGGTTTTCAGTGATACTCACATAGCTGAAGGGAAACGACCTTCATAGCTGAAAGGAAACGACCTCTGTTACTCTAGAGGACAGATGAAGACCAGATGTTGAAGACATCTTTCCAATAAATACAGGCAGGCTAGAGTGCAATGGCTTATCTCTCCCAGCACTGGTTTTCCATTCCCGTATTGTTGAAAGAATTGAGTGAATGTTGAGAAATGTGGTCTGTTCTGGGTGAGGGTGGGTCAGTTCCAAAGACTCTTCCAATGCTAGAAATTCAGTCCTACAGAGGAATGAAAACAGACCTCTGTGTTAAATGGGTTTCTATTCATTGCAAAGGACTAGAATCTACTCAAATAGGCTCAAGCAAAAGAAGAAAAAAAAAGAGCTTATTACTTTGCACTGAAAAAAAAAAAATAGGAAGATCTTGACTCAGGAATAACTGAATTGAAGTGTGTAGAAATGATGCCCTCAGAATTCAGATCCATCTCTGGCACTACTTTCCCTGCATCAGCTCCATTCTCAGGCAGTCTCCTCTGGTGGAGATAAGGATAAGGATAAGGATAAAGTAGGTCACCCATGCTCCAGGCTGATATCCTAACAGGTTAGCAATCTCATCCAGGAGAAACCATTCCTCTTTCTCATCAGTTTCAGTAAAATCACTAGGACATGATGTCATGGTCTCTCCTTGTATCAGATGCCAATCCCCAAACCCGCTTCACAGTGCCCAGCAGAATTAAACGCTCTGATGAGTATTAACTCATTTCGATCATGGACTCATTCATTCCTGGAAATTTGGAGTAGGGTCTCCCCACCCAAGTTGTAGAAAACTGCTAGCAGGGGAGGACGGTGATTTTACCAGAGGAAAAGGGAAATCAGAGCAGATAAAAACATCAGAGATTCCAAATTCGATCTCTGCCAGCTCTATAAAAAGTATCATACACCCTAACACGCTTTTATTAAAGTCATCCTCTTCCAGCTATCCTTTCATTATTTCTAAAGCAATACCAGAATGCATCTCTCCCCCTCGTGCCAACCCAGTCCTTTACCCACTGTCCAGTTCCATTTAGTGAAAACAATTATTGAACTGAAAATACTTCAGTTCTTTAGAAGGCTTCCCTGGTGGCTCAGAAGTAAAGAATCTGCAAAGTGGGAGATCCTGGTTTGATCCCTGGGTCAGGAAAGATACCCCAGAGGGGGGCATGGAAACCCACTCCAGTATTCTTGCCTAGTGAATCCCATGGACAGAGGAACTTGTGAGCTACAGTCCATGGTGTCACAAAGAGTTGGACATGACTGAGTCACTACCACTTAGATGGACCACCTTTGCTATAAGTACAGGCAGGCCGTGACAGAATGCATTTCCTCTCTAGCACTGGTTTCCTAGCTCCAGGAGTAGGCAAGCCACTGTGCTGACAGAATGGAATGAATGTGGAGGAGGCAGTCCGACCTGGGTGAGGATTCCAATTCCAAAGATTCTCCCAACACTATGAAGTCAGTGCCTCGGAAGGAAAGGGAGCTGGTCCTCCTCTGTATTTCTTGACCATATCTGAATTGAAAACAGTTATGGAGCACCTAGTATGTTCTAGCTACCATGCCGAAAGCTAGGAATACAAAGATAGCTAAAGCATGATTTGTGCCCTTCAGAATATCCTGACCAAGGGAGGTGGGGAAAAAATGCAGAGGAGACTGTGAAATGATGCGATGAAGACAGTGAGGTAGACATGCGTTCGGGGCCGAGGTGGCACTAGACCCAACAGGGACACACAGAGGGCCCAGTCACTAGCTTTTCACAAGGGGCCACAGGTTTGTGTGTAAGAATTTTTAACATCTTTTCGTTTGTCACCTTGCTCTTTCAGTGGCTACTAAGATAGTCCAAAAGAGACTAAACCAAACGATGCTATTGGTCTTTTCAAAATAGAAGGGCTTTCAATTTGCCAGTGTAAAAGCATACATGCTCATGGCACAAAATTTGGCAAATAAAGTATTAAAAAGGAAACACATATAATCACTATTAGCATTTCATGCTATTTTTATTCTTGTTTTTCTCTGTTGTTTCTTTACAAATAGATAATTGTAATATATATTAACATAATATATGTAAAATGTGTAATGTATATATGTACCCATGGAGATATATATATACACACACATACATATACATATATAACACCTACAATAATACAGATGATTTTATGTTTATGTGTCTTCAACCTAACTCTCCACTGTTAGAAACTTTCCATGTCAATAAATATTCTTTGAAGACTTTTTTATGACTCTGATATTGCTGTATGATAATATCACTGTTCATTTTGGACAGTCTTTTTGACAAAGGCAATAAAAAGAAATTGTCAAGTGAAATGACTCATTTCGGCAGGCAAAGATGTCAGACTTCAAAACAGACTATGATTTATAACTCTGAAATTTAAGAAAATTAAAGTGCCATAAACTTTTAAAGGAGATAAAATGTTGTACTTCCTTTGCTCATTCACCTTTCCAATGATAGAAGCAATGACAAAATAAAAGTAACAAACAACTCTCATGTGATTTTATAAAACCCTCCCTTACACTCAGACCAATATCAAAGCATTCTCTATTTACACTGTTGGGTTGGGATGAGTATTATACTTTTAATACTCCATTTAAAAATTTAATGAGTCAATCCTATTGAAGATCGAGCTATATACAGAAGATGTGGTTCTTAATTTTGCAGACCTATATCTGTATTAATGTTACTAATGATTTTCAGACTGTCTTATCTTATTTTGTAAATTCAAGAATGAGGAAGTAGTTCCACTGGAAGTAAAGGAATCGCTCCCAGGAGTGCACAGGGAGTTCTAATAGGATTAGACCCATTAGCGTCAATAAGTCCCTTGGTGTCAAAGTCTGGATAATCTGTAACCATTAACTTTAAACTGAAGTGGTTGGCTGCTCAAGCTCACAGAATAGAGGCACAATATGGTCTGCATTTATTTCAATAGTTGGCCAAGACAAGCACAACTTTGTGCTTGTCTATCACTTCTATTCCTAAGTCCTCATCTTTTGCTTTCTAGTGTGTCCTTTTTCATCATTTGTCTCTGTTCTAACCCTCCTTGGGCTTTATTTCTTGCCACTTGTATCATCATGAATTATAGTTATCTGTGTTCCTTACTGGACTCCTTTGTTTGCAAAGATGACCTGCCTTCCTCATCTATTTTGTTTCCATGTGTTTATATTTAAGTGCAGGAGGAACTCAATGTCCAGGTCTCATCGGTCCTCTCTCCCATCACCAAGCTTCCTCCTCTTCCCAGGGTAAGACTGGCCAGATTGCCAGCTACAGGAATCACTGTTCCCCAAAGCAGGAAAATAGAATGTTTTCCTTTTGTCATGCTCCTGTTTTCTTATATGCCTGCTCCTCTTCTGCAGGATGGACTCACCTGGTTCTTTCAATGCTCATACTGTAAGCACACCAGGCAAAACTGCCACTTTCTTCCATCCAGCTTTACCATTAGCTGGTAAAATTTAGGCGTTGATTCTATTCTGTCTTCTTATGTCTACTGTCACTTGGATGGGGAGGGATTAATGACTACTCTTCTACAAACTTTTAGCACTCCCATTTCTCCAGAGTGCACAGAGGCAGACATGACTGGGTATGCTTTCATGAAAGTCAACAAGGCATCTACCACCTCTTGGAAAGGCCTTTGCTCCATGCATCATTCACTCTCAAAGAAGACTTACAACTTTCACCTAACAATTCATGTTACCATCTACTCTGTGCAAGGCATTGTAGCCTACCAAGCTCTTCCTTCCATGGAATTCTCCAGGCAAGAGTACTAGAGTGGGTTGCCATTTCCTTCTGAAGGGGATCTTCCCAACCCAGGTATCAAACCCAGGTCTCCTGCATTCCAGGCAGACGCTTTAACCTCTGAGCCACCAGGGAAGCCCCAAAGAGTGGTCTTATAGCAATAACTAAATGAAATCCCATCTCTACCTTCTAGAGACTCCAGTCCAGAAGGAGCAAAATAAGTAAACATACTGTTGCCACATAGTGTAACAAAAGCTGTCATGGAAACCTGCACCAATGGGATAGGAGTATCTCACAGTAGTTCTGGCATGTAGGGTTAGTAAACATTAATATTCCCATTTTACAGATGAGATAACTGAAGCTCAGAAACATCAGGTTCCTGAAGGTTGTGCTGTGCTGTGCTAAGTCGATTCATTCATGTCTGACTCTTTGTGACTCTATGGATTGTAACCCACCAGGCTCCTCTGTCCATGGAATCGTCCAGACATAAACACTGGAATGGGTTGCCATGCCTACCTCCAGGGGATCTTCCTGACCTAGAGATTGAAACTGTTTCTCTGGCGTATGGCACAAGATAGTTAGAATCAGAAAAGATTCTGGTCTATGACATGTCTATAGCATGATACCTCTGCAGAAACACAGGACCTGACTTTTTCTAGAAGGGGAGGGAAGCTAGGATGATTAAAGTAGTCATCCATTATTGTGTTATGTTTACGACTGATTGCTCCAGCCATGTAAGTAGGATTATCTGAACCACTCTTCTAGATCTACTGTTCATAAGAAATCATCTAGCACTTGGTTTCAAGCTATATTAATGAGTCAGTTTAAGACTCACTTATGCTGCAGTAACAAACAATCCACTAATTTTGTGGTTAATAGAAATAAAGAATTATTCTCATTCTCTATTCCTGTTCATCTACACGTTGGCATTAGCTCTGCTCCACATCAACTTCATCTTGGGTCTCTTGCAGAGGAGCAGGCTCTACGTGGAACACTGCTGGTATCAGAGCAAAGAGAAAAGAGGACACAGCTCTCACAATTTCTGCACAGAAGTGACACACTTCTCTTCATACCTCACTGACCAAAACAAGTCACATGGCCAACCCTGATGTCAATGAGGCAGAGAAGTAAAATCCTCCCATAATTCAAGGCAATAAATGTTTTGAACAATAATGCACTATTTTCATAACTAAAGAGGTGCAACTAAATGTAGAGACAGAAGATTTGGGGATGAATATTAGCTCATTTGGGCTTCTCAGATGGTGCTAGTGGTAAAGAACCCATCTCCCAATGCAGGAGAAGTTAGAGATTCCCAGATTTGACCCCTGGGATGGGAAGATCAGATCCCCTGGAACAGGAAATGGCAACCCATTCTAGTATCCTTGGCAGGAAAATTCCATAAACAGAGGAGAATGGTGGGCTATGGTCCATGGGGTCAAAGAATGACTGAGCACACACACAGCAGCAGCATTAGCTCTTTCATGACGGGTGAACAGAAATCAAACTCTGAATCTTAGTAACATCACCCATAAAACACGGATAACTATTTCCCTCTATCTCAGGAACTTAACACAAGATTCAAGTACACTGTACAAAAAGTTCCTGATAAACCATGGAACACATTGGTCTCACGTATTGATTAATGTTCAAATATTACATTCCTACCTGTAGATGAGATGTTCAGTCAATCAGTTCAGTCACTCAGTCATGTCTGATTCTTTGCGACCCCATGAAACGCAGCACGTCAGGCCTCCCTGTCCATCACCAACTCCCGGAGTCCACCCAAACCCATGTCCATTGAGTCGGTGATGCCATCCAACCGTCTCATCCTCTGTCGTCCCCTTCTCCTCCTGCCCTCAACCTTTCGCAGCATCAGGGTCTTTTCCAAAGAGTCAGCTCTTCACATATGATGGCCAAAGTATTGGAGTTTCAGCTTCAACAGGTGATAACAACTTCAAATATCTATAGAGTCAAGTAGATAACACAAATATAAACATGTAAGTTATTTGTTCTGAAAAGAAAAACAAAAAACCTTACTATCCACCTACTTATACTTTTTTTCTGGTGAGTTTTTTGTCTTTCTTTTTTTTTTATCAATTATAGAGAATGATTTTCTTTTCCATTTTATTAAGAAGGGTGAATGATAATAGAATTCACTTAGGTCTAAAACCGAACAATTTTTAAAAAATGACAAGTTTTTCATTGAGTATAGTCTCTTAAGCCTACAATTGCCTGTTAGGAATTCCTGTATTCATAGTATTAGTAATTTTATTTTATTTTTTTTTTAATCTGCTTTCCAAGGAAAACTGTGCACATCTGAAGGCCAGACTGGCCTGTAGAACCGCTGTCTTAGACTGTACCTTTCTTAGGAAAAGAGCATAAGACTCATATGTCCAATCCACTGCTCCAAATACAGTTCTGACCCTCAGCAAATCTGAGATTAGGTTAATAAAATTCAAGTCCATTAACAAATAAATATTTATCTTAAAAAAACTATGAACAACAGCCAAATATGTCAGCATCCTAAACATAATGAATTAAACAAAAGAGCTGGACATAGAAATAGTCCTTGCCAACCGGGGGAGATGAGTTAGGACACAGTGTAGAAGTGTAGGCTTGGAGGTGTAAAGTCCTACAGAGAAGTCTTAAGTAGATGGCTTCTAACCTTCCCACCCTATGCAGTGGGGAGATGCACAGTCTTTGAAATGGGCTCTGGAAAATGGTGAGGATTTCAATTAACAGAAATTGGGAAGGGAAGTTTTAAGAAATACACAGAGGAAGAAAAGAGAATGACAATGAAAAAATGTGTTCAAAAGAAGTATAAAGAAAGAAGGAGTAAAAGAATAAAATGAAAAACCTCACACACTGGAGCATTTGCTTCTCAAGGACCTGTGTGTATGCTGGGTACTGAGCTTAGTACCTTCCACAAAACAAGCTCATTTAACTCTCACAATCATCTCATTCCACTAATAGCAGCACTGAAGATT
The DNA here is from genome assembly GCA_006410935.1 of Redunca redunca. Lineage (NCBI taxonomy): Eukaryota > Metazoa > Chordata > Mammalia > Artiodactyla > Bovidae > Redunca > Redunca redunca. The sequence continues at coordinate 1,343,277 of SJYQ01104756.1, forward strand.
TCTTCTAAAGTAACTTTCTTCTGTTCCAGAGGCACTAACTCAGAGTGGTGAAGGCAGTATTTGGGGAAAATCCTTTAGGCAATGAAGTGCAGGTGAATTTGAAATGGAAGACTAAGAACAGCACAGGGAAGTTGCTGACTTAGCCATTAAGAGTCCTTAACTATCCAAAATTTCCCCCAAAAAAGAAAAGAAAACTAGGTGGCTCTATTGTTTAATTCTACCAAACATTTAAGGAAAAATTAATACCAATCCTCCTCAAACTCTCCCAAAAAAATTGAAAAGGAAGAAACACTTCTAAGTTCATTTTACAAAGCCAACCGTACTCTGATACCAAAATCAAGCAAGGACACTACAAGGAAAGAAAATCACAGGCCAAAATACTAATGAACGTAGATGGCAAAAATTCTCAAAAAAAAGAAAACCTAGCAAACTGAATTCAGCAGCACAATAAATGAATCATATACTGCAATCAAATGGGACCCATCCCTGGGATGCAAGGATAGTTCAACATACACAAATCAGTAAATGTGCTACTCCACATTAACATAATGAGGGATAAAAGTCATATTATCATCTCAGTAGCTGCAGGGAAAAAAAAATCTGACAAACTTCTACATTCTTTAATGATAAAAACTTTCAACAGATTAGGTATAGAAGGAATGCACCTCAAAATAACAAAGGCCATACAAGACAAACCCATAGCTAACATCACACACAATGGTTTTCAGCTTTTTCTCTAAGATTAAGAATAAGACAAGGTTATTAATCACAGTATTAGAAGTCTTAGTCACAACAATTAGGCAAGAAAAAGAAATCCAAATCAGAAAAGAAAAAGGAAAATTATCTCTGTTTTTAGATTACACAATCTCATTTTACATGTAGATTGCTGCTGCTGTGTTGCTTCAGTCCTGTCCAACTCTGTGCGACCCCATAGACGGCAGCCCACCAGGCTCCCCCGTCCCTGGGATTCTTCAGGCAAGAACACTGGAGTGGGTTGCCATTTCCTTCTCCAATGCATGAAAGTGAAAAGTGAAAGAGAAGTCGCTCAGTCGTGTCCGACTCTTAGCAACCCTATGGACTGCAGCCCACCAGGCTCCTCCATCCATGGGATTTTCCAGGCAAGAGTACTGGAGTGGGTGCCATTGCATGATAGAAAATCCTAAAGTGAAAGTGAAGTCGCTCAGTCCTGTCCCACTCTTTGCGACCCTGTGGGCTGTAGCCCACCAGGCTTCTCAGTCCATGGGATTCTCCAGGCAAGAATACTGGAATGCGTTAACATTTACTTCTCCAGGGTATCTTCCCAACCCAGGGATCAAACCCCAGTCTCCCGCATTGGAGGCAGATGCTTTAACCTCTGAGCCACCAGGGAAGCCCAAAGGCTCCACCAAAAAGCTGTTAGAACTAATAGATAAATTCAGTAAAGTTATAGAATACAAGAGTCAACATACAAATTCCACGTGTTCCTGTATACTAATAATGAACTTTCCAAAAAATTAAGAAAACAATCCCATTTATAAAAAATTCAAAAAATAAAATACTAAGGAATAAATTGAACCAAGGAGGTTAAATATCTATACACTGAACACTATAAAACATTGATGAAAGAAAATAAGGACACAAATAAATGAAAAGATATCCTGTATTCATGAGTTAGGATTATTACTGTCAAAATGTCCTTATTATCTAACAAACTGATCTTCAGTTCTAACAAACTTCCAACAAAGTGATCTTCAGAGCACTGCCCTCAGTGATCTTCAGATTCAGTGCAATCTCTATTGCAATGAATCCAGATTCAATGCGATCCCTATCAAAATTTCAATGACATTTTTTACAGAAATAGAAAAAAAAAATCCTAAAATTTATATGGAGCTACCAAATACCCTGCCTACCTAAAGAAAAGCAGAGCTGGAGGTATCATATTTCTTGATTTCAAATTATATTACAATGGCACAGTGACCAAAACAGTATGGTATTGGCATAAAACAAATATATAGGTCAATGAAACAGAACAGAGAGCAGAGAAAGAAGTAAACCCATGCACATCCAGCCATCTTATTTTTGACAAAGGCACCAGGACAAAGGCAAAGGAGAAAAGAAAGTCTCTTCAACAAACAGTGTTGGGAAAACTAGATTCCCAAATGAAAAACAATGAAATTGAATCTGTATTTTACACCATATGGAAAATCCAACTCAACATTGATTAAAGACTTAAATGTCAAACACCTAGAAGAAAACAGAGGAAAACTCCATGACATTGGTCTTGGCAATTATTTTTTGGATATGATATCAGAAGCATACACAAAAAAACACAAGAGTAAACAAGTTGGACTATATCAAACAAACAAAAAGCCTCTGCATAACAAAGGAAACAATCAATGAAATGAAAATGCAACCTGTATAATGATAAAATATATTTAGAAACCAAATATCTGAAAAGTGGCTAATATCTAAAACCCATATAACTCATAACAAAAAAAGAAACCATCTTATTAAAAAAATAGGTACAGGACTTGAATAGATATTTTTCTAAAGAAAACATATAAATGGCCAAGAGGTATATGAAAAGGTGTTCAATATCACTGATCATCAGAGAATGCAAATCAAAACCACAATGAGATATCACTCTACACCTGGTAGTATGGCTATTATCAAAAAGCCAAATGATAAGTGTTGGCAAGGATGTAGAGAAAAGGCAACTCTTAAACATGGTTGGTGATAATGTACATTTTTATAGTTATTATGGAAAACAAAATGGATAAACATCAAAAAATAAAAAATAGAACTACTGTATCATCCAGCAATCCCACTTCTGGATATATACCCAAAGAGTTGAAATTACTATCTCAAAGAGATATCTGCACTCATGTGTTTAGTACAGCATTGTTCACAATAGCTAAAATATGGAAATAAGTGTTCATCAACAGATGAATGATAATGAAAATGTATATATATGAATAGAAATATTAATATTATGTAATATTAAGCCTTAAAAAAAAAACGAAATCTGCCATTTGCAACAACACAGATGAACATGGAAACCTGGGGAACATTATGCTGAGTGAAATAAGCCAAACACAGAAAGACAAATACTGTGTGATCTCACTTACATGTGGAATCTATAAGGTTGGACACACAGAAACAGAGTGGAAAAATGGTTACCAAGGGCTAGGTGGAGGGGAAATATGGTGAGAAGTTGGTCCAAGGATACAAACTTTGGTTATCAGATAAATAAATTCTGGAGACTAAAGGGTGACTATAGTTGATAATACTGCATTGTATACTTGAAATTTGCTACAAGAGCAGGTCATAAGTGTCTTCACCACAAAAAAAGTTAATAAACATATGGTAACTATGTGAAGTGATGAATAGGTTAATTAGTTTGAATTTGGGAATCATTTCACAATGTATGCTGCTACTGCTAAGTCGCTCCAGTCGTGTCTGACTCTGTGCAGCCCCACCAGGCTCCCCCATCCCTGGGGATTCTCCAGGCAAGAACACTGGAGTGGGTTGCCATTTCCTTCTCCAATGCATGAAAGTGAAAAGTCAAAGTGAAGTTGCTCAATCGTGTCCGACTTAGTGACCCCATGGACTGCAGCCTACCAGGCTCCTCCATCCATGGAGTTTTCCAGGCAAGAGTACTGGAGTGGGGTGCCATTGCCTTCTCTGATATATACACTACTATATATAAAACAGATAACTAATAAGGACCTACTGTACAGCATAGGCACTCTACTCATTATTCTGTAAGGACCTATACGAGAAAAGAATCCAAAAAAGAGTAGACATATGTATATGTAAAACTGACTCACTTTGCTGTACACCTGAAACTAACAAAACATTGGAAATCAACTATACTCCAAGAATAATTATTTTTAAAATCCACAAAAATTAGGACTGAACATATGAGTATTTTTCTCTGTCCTGTCAATAGAAACACAGATTCATCCCAGCACTGGTAAAATAAATTTAGAAGATATTTGTAAGAAAATAAATTAGGCTAATGAGTGCCCTAGAATGGAAAAACTCCAGTTGAGGTTTGGGAGGCAAGAGAGAAGGAAAGAAAATTAAACTGCAGAAACGTCTACACAAGTTCTATAAACAAGATTTAATCTATTAGGGAAAAAAAATCACAAGTAAAATAAAAGCAATCACTCAGCTAGAATATGTGCAAAGGCATGTTTATAATGAAATAAAGCAAAATATATGAAACCAAATGCTGACAGAAGACTTAATAAAACCGGAAACTTCAACAACAGACAAATTCAAGAATCTTGTATCTATCACCTTTCTCTGAAGAATTTAAAAGCTTCTGGCATTTATCCCCTGTATATATCCAGAAAATAAACAACAAAAGAAGCACAAACATTTTATGAAACAATGAAGGAAAAGAAGGTAAACTGCTCTCTGCAGGTCAGAAAGAAGAGAATGTTCAGTCTTCCAGCTCAGAACACAAAGGGAGACAGTATTATTCATGTGAAGAGATGCAAATACAAAATACAGCTTAGCAATAACTCCTCACAAGAAAATCCAAAGCTGCAGATGGCTCCATGAATCTCATATATCAAAATATCATCTTTTGCACTTTAAGTATATACAATTTTTATTTGTTAGTCATACCTCAATAAATCTGAGGGGGCGGAAAGGAGTCCTTTACTGACTGCTCCAGTTAAAATAGCCACCTGTATTTTAATATTTTTACCCTGTCTGATTTTCTAAATACTACTTATCCCTACCTGAAAATCCTAAAGGAAATCAACCCTGAATATTCATTGGAAGGACTGATGCTGAAGCTAAAGCTCCAATATTTTGGCCACCTAATACAAAGAGCTGACTCATTGGAAAAGACCCTGATGCTGGGAAAGATTGAAGGCATGAGGAGAAAGGAATGACAGGGAATGAGATGGTTGGATGGCATCACCAACTCACTGGACATGAGTCTGAGCAAACTCTAGGAGATGGTGAAGGACAGGGTAAGCCCGTTGTGTGGCAGTCTGGGATCGAAAGAGTTGGACAAGACTGAACAACGACTACCTGAAAACACTGTATGTGCTTGCCTTTCCGTCTATTCCATGGAGGCTCCCCAGGGGCAGGATTAGGTCTAGCTGGTTGCTACTGTCTTCTCAGCCATGCCTGTCCCATGCTAGGCACCTGCTATGAGTTGAATTTTGTCCCCAGAAAGAGCTATTCACGCCCTAACTATGTACCTGTGAAAGTGACCGATATGAAGAGTCTTTAAGGATGAAATGTAGGTGTAAGTTAAGATGAAGCCAATTGGAATAGTAGTGGGCCCTTAGTCTAGTATGACCAGTGTGCTTAGAAAGGGAGAAGAGCCTCAGAGACACCCAGTGAGGTCATTTGATGATGATCAAATGATGCAGCTGAAAACTAAGGAACACAAAGGATTGCTGGCAAAGACCAGAAACACAAAAGGGGCAAGGGATAACCCTCCTGTAGGGAACATGCCCTGCCCACAGCTTGATTTCAGAATTCCAGCTCCCAGAACTATGAGAAAATACTTCTCTGTTGTTTAACCACCTGGTTTCAAGATCGTCTTCTTGTACTAGGATCAAATTTTCAATGATAAAATTTCAAAATGTAGGAAGACAAGAAAAAACGCCTGTAATTCTTTCATTTCAAATCACCAAGCAAATTTGCTTTTAAAAGCTCTGAAATGTAAAACACAGTAGTCATCATTCAAGATGTCTCTCTCTGTGAGGAGTCAGCTTTGGAAGTCAAAGTCCAGAATTATGACCAAGAACAAAGGCCTATATTTAGTATGAGTTCCAGAGCTATCATTGCAAAGCAAGAATGGCAGGCTAAGTACCTTCCCAAGGCTGTAGCTTGCAGGCCCTCCCTAACTGCTAGTGCTTCTTAATTAAAATTGAAGTTGCTGAGTGAACAATTTCAGTTTAATCTGTTTTATGCATATTAATATCCAGCTACTGTGTAACTGGTGACTTTTTCTTCTTTCTTCTGTCTTGTTTCTTTTGGACAATGTAATATCCAGAAAGCACCCAAGCTGTATCTCTTCAATGCCCATCTGACTCTCAACATTGCTGCCTGGGATCCTCTGAAGAGAAAACAATAATAATAATAACCCACACTAACTCGCTTCAGAAGGTTTGAGTATCCTGTCTGAACCAGCTCTTATCTTAACCTGCTGATGTGAGATTTACAAATGGGAGGAGAACAAACAAGGAGTAATTTAAATTTTAATTTTAAAAAAACCCTCTATTTTCTTATCCCTTATCAAACTGCCAGCATTTTTCCTGCTGACAATGAGCAAGGGTCACTGGCACAGGCTAGACTCTACCCACAACCAAGGAATCTCTTTCATCTAAAACCCTGATCCCTTTAATAAACAAAATACGAAAAGGCAGTCAAAATTACACTGTGGCTTTATAAAAGAAGACAGGGAAATCCTCTGAGTACAATCCCCTACTTGTTATTTTCGCATGCCATGTGACTCCAAGTCATTCTGAAGGATAAAGAGACAAGGGCTGCCACCAGATCCCAGCCACGACGTCCCCTCCGTTCCCAGCCCTGGCCCATCTGTTCTCCAGAGGCCACATGAATGGCATATGTCAAGAGAGTCAGAGCTGTGCAAACTGCCCAAAGAAATCACTCAGCCAACTTCCCTTTGCTTCCATGACTTTAGCAATTGTTGCTGCGCCAACCACCATATGGTGAATAATTAGTTTTTCGACCCTACTCAAGAAAAATGTCCGCTTCATTGCCAAACGTTAGCAATATGTGTGTTAATGAACAGTGTGAGTTGAATGCCTATACATTCACAAAAGTTAGGATTTTTTTTTCTTTGCCAGCTTCAAGCTCTGTCCCTTTTTCTTTGCCTCCTTTCAGATAGGTGATGATAGGGAGTCCGTAGTATTTTAAAGCAAACTGTAATTATTTTTTTATTCTTCTGAGAGGCTGCAACCCAATGTGAGATGCCCAGTTTTCACAACCAAATACATTTCTTTAAATAAACTGGCTTGCATCTTCTTTTTCTCAAAATGAGTGACTTAATCCATGTGAATATGGCTCGTCAAAGCCAAGTACCAGGATGCTCTCTGCCCTTGATGCATAAGAGGTAAACATAAATTTGTAGTGAGTACTGTTAGTGCTGTCCCAAGCAGGATGAACTTTTTTTATCTCTTTAAATAAACACCTCCTCATTCCATCAGAAAATGTGCTTGGTGCTCTTAGCATAAAGATTTAAGAACCCAGTTAAGATTTCAAGCTCACTGTCACCAAAGTAGAAGGCTTAATCAGCAGATAATTTCTCTCAAAAGAGGGAAAGATCTCTGTGCAATCAGAAAATAAGCATTTATTCCACATACAGTGCAAGATAAAAATACCTAAGTTTGCATCTATTTTTGCATTTTCTAGGGTAAGGCAATGCTGATTTGCTCCTGAGAGGTTTTACATCAAACTGCTTTCTGACCTTGGCCTTTACGTTCTCTGCATGCAAATGTATGAACTCTGAGAAAGAGAGATGGGGAATTGAAATGTTCTCTAATGCAATTCTCGGGGCCTTGCTATAGGTCAGTGGTTCCCAAATATCTTTAGTTTGCAGACCATTTTACCATAGCCAAGACCCCCAAGATCCTCCCTCCTATTCATGGCTGAAAAAGAACTGCCTCACTGGAATAAATCAGGAGAGGAGGAGCTGATTTAATGAGCCAGTCAAGAGAGGTCTCACAAGCAAAAAGAGAGTCAGTGCCATAAAATAACAACTGTCATTTTCATTTTATATTTTTAATCACTTAGGAAAATACCTACATCACCGGCTAGACTATCAACTCACTGAGGACATGGCAGGTTCTATTTGCTATTTACTGTGTCCTCAGTACCTAGAGCTTAGCACCAGTGAGATGGTTGGAACCACAGGATATAAATATTAAGCATGCAGAGGTCAAGAAACTACTTTAAATTGTCTTTAATATTACACAAGAACAGTCTAGGAACCACGAGACCTTTGGTAGACCATAGTTTGAGAGTTCCTGCCCATGGGCACTAGAAGTTGATATTGAATATAGTAACTAGGGGCATCTTCCATTCCATCTAATTAGAATTATCCTTTTGACTGCCACTGGCCTGTAATTGTCATATTTTCCTCTCTACGCTAAAATTGTAACTGTAGGAAAAACATTTCATTTTTTCCTACATTTCCATTTTTGGTCAAAGAGCACCTGCCATGGTGTTTTCCATGTACTTTTGTCCAGAAAACGTAGGGGCAACAGAATAATTTGGAAGTCCTACATCCCAAGCTTCGTGCCAGACGTCACCACCCAGTCACCACCCGGTTCCTTTAAGCCTCAGTTCCCTCATGTGTTTATAAAAGGTAACGAGAAAGGATAATATCTCCTTTGCAGCATTTTATGGATTAAAAGGTAAGCTGTGCAAACTGCCTAATATGGTTCTTAACAAAGTCTATCATCTATGAAATGTGGTTATTCTTAGTTACAATCAATGACTAAATCCTCAAAGCATCCAATCTGCTTAATCCTGGGACATCCAATTTGAAGGAATCATTAAAAAACACTAACCTGGAACATGGGAGGAGCTGATTATGGATCTACTCTCTTATTTTGAGCAAAATATTATTTTCTTATAGATATCAATTCATAAAACACTAAAAATGCATTACTGGGAAAAATAAACAGCTTGAAGTGACTCTCAAGCTGGTTAGGCAAACAGGAAGTGGCAATCAATATTAATTCTGTAGAGAGTGGCATAGACTCATCCATGGAGTGAGCTGAAGTGTGCTATAGAGTCTCCCTTCCTCTCCCAACTTATGTCATTACTAGGTTACCCAGAAATTCTTACCCTTTCATGTAGTCATGATTTGGTGTTAAGATGTTGTCTCCAGAAGTCCTCCATGTAAAATCCTACGTGGTACTTAGAAGGGAATACCACATTAATTCCCTTAGCACTCATTTCCTCACCTTTGTGGACCTGCCAGGGTAACCACACGAACCTTCTCCAATCTCCACAACCTCAGGAGCCATTCCCAGCATGACCACTTCTGATGCAGCCGTCTACCATGAACTCCTTCACGTTCTCCCTCTCTCTTCCCACTCACCCAACTTTTCCTGTCCTCTTTTCTTTGTTAAGATTCAATCCAGAGACTTCCCCAGTGGTCCAGCAGTTAAGACTTTGCCTTCCAATGCCGAGGGTATGGGTTTGATTCCTGGTTGGGGACCTAAGATCCCACATGCTTTGGGGCCAAAACACCAAAATATGAAACAGAAGCAATATTGTAAAAAATTCAATAAAGACTTTTTAAATGATCCACATAAAAAAGAAAAAAGAACAACAAAAAAAAACCTCAATCCAGCCTTGACCTGGCCTCTTCATTTCAGCCCTTGTCACTTCTCCCCATACATTGTAGTAATTGTCCATGCTTCTGTTTCTGTTGGGAATTTCCATCTCTTCTTCTATACCCCAAAGTGAGTAAGACCTTTTAGCTCTACTATTTCTATCTTATTTTTCTTTTCCCTTTACACAGCCAAACTTTTGGAAAAAGTAAGTATGGTTTACCCTGATCACCTCTGTTTTCTCGTTCCAAACTCCTATTTGAATTCTGTCTCCGCTACTGAAACTGCTCTCCACACAGTTGGCACCAAGCCTTAATCACCTAAGCCAATAATTACTTCTGTATCCTCTTCTTCCTTGTCTGCTGGGCAGCATTTCTCTATTTGGTATGTTCCCTACTTTTGTAGCTCATGTTGTCTCTTTAGATGTTGCCCTCTCTGGCTCTCCATCCATATTTCTGATTTTCTTTTCTGTCTACTACTTAACCATCTCCGCTTAACCATCCACCTCTCTAAAATATAAACTGGTGAAAGCTCTTTGTGACCCCATGGTCTATAGCCGAACAGGCTCCTCTGTCCATAGGATTCCCCAGGCAAGAATACTGGAGTGGATTGCCATTCCATTCTCCAGAGGATCTTCCCAATCCAGGGATTGAACCCAGGTCTCCTGCACTGCAGGCAGACTGTTTACCAACTGAGCCACCAGGGAACCCCCTAAAATATAAGTATCCCTTTAAACAGCACTGACTAAGAGCTTTCTACACAGATGGAAATGTTCTAGATGTGTGCTTTGGTAGTGGCCACGAGTCAGATATAGCTAGCAAATATTTGAAATGTGGCTAGTGCAACTGAAAAACTAAAGTTAATATTTTAAGTAATTTACATTTGAATTGCTGCATGGGCCTGGCAGCTAGCATGCTAAGCAGTGCAGACATAAAGTTTTGTCACTTCTTGTGTGCATCCTCTCTCAAGGAACTCTCTCCCAGCACCTGCCCTATCTTACCTACACAGAGAATAACCAAAGCATCCTCACAGGGCAAAGAAACAGATCATGTTTCCAGGTTCCTTTTGAAAATCTATATGAATTCTTTCACCATTATCTAGAACTCAGCATTTCAGATTCTGTGCTTTACTGCTATACTGATACACTTGAAATGGAAGTCATCCAGGGACAGCTCACAGTAGCATCTGGCTTCCGGACAGCAAACTCTTCTAAGGAGGTCTGAAGAAAGGTTTCCTGGTCACTTGATGGTCCTGTTGTGTTCAATCTTTATAATCCTCTTCTCCAAGCCCAGATTTGTCTATAAGGTATGAGCTTCCAGAAGGGTTTTTATTTTCCCCCAACACTTTTATCCTTTTCAGTTTTCAGACTGCAGCTTCATCCTGTTGCCAGATCCTTGACACTTGTCAAATGAAAGAGATGCTCTGTGGGGTTTCTTGCTGATTCCTGGTTCACAGGGGCTGGCGAGGCATGAACTGGCAGAAAGGGGTGGGAATGGGGAGCAGTGCAGTAGGGGGAAGGCAGGAGAGGAGGAAGAAGGCAAGAACCTGAGACTGATCTCAGCAGTTTTTTCCAGTGTATTAGCTGAATCCAACTCTGTAGAGACACAACCATGGAGCCACAAGGGACGAACCTATCTCTCCTTTGTCATGAAGATACATAGAAACACATTTTTATAAAAACAACTTGGAATATTCATTCATGTTCAACATAAACATGCTGATGTTTCATCATCTGACTGATTTTTAAACTATAAACAGATTACATTTAGATGACTTTATTCTTAACTTTCACAATGAAAATAATTCAAGACATAAATATTCTAGTGGATCCTTGAACAATGAGTTGAACTGCATGAGTCTGCTTATACAGAGATTTTTTTTTCCAAGAGTAAATACTACTGTACTGCACATTCTTGGTATCTATGAATACATAGATTAGGTGCCATGAATCTGAGGGAACTATGGATACAGAGGGCTATTAGTCATTTGTGGATTTTAGACTGTGCAGAAGGGTTGGTACCCTCTACCCTTCATTGTTCAATGGTCAGCTGTATTTGCATTTTGGGTGTCGAAGACAGGATGACATACTAAGATATATATATTATTGGGTAAATTCAAATATAGATTTGAATTTATATTTCATTTACATGTTACTTGTACTCTACTAAGGTCATGGTATTTCAGAATTTCCAGTGATATTCAAAAGATCATCTGTACTCAAATAATTCACTCAGAATTTAAATAAAATCATCAATTATGAAATGCATTTAACAGTGTTTCTTAGAAAGTGGGAAAAAACTTCTTAAAATTTGCTAGAAAAAAATTAACATGGAAATCAAAAGGGACAGTGAACCTAGAGAGACAAGAGAAAAATGAGATGGTCGCTAAGACTGTCTAGCTTACCACCTTCTAAGTAATTCCTGGCCATGACAGAGGGGAGGGGAACCCTGGCAAAATATTTGAACACTTCTCCAGAAAAGATATGTCAATAGCAAATTGGAGTGTAAAAAGATATTCAACATTAGTCATTAACAAGCAAATTAAAACCATTACATACCTATTATAATGCCTAATTAAAACAACTAAACTGTTGCTGAGATGATGGAGCAACTGGAACTCTCAGACACTGCTGGTGGGAGCTTAAGCAGATTGACCACAATGAAAACAATTTAGCAGTTTCTGAAAAAGTTAGAGTTGTTAAGAAGAAAGTTAAACTATGGGATGATCTAACCATTTCCATCCTAGGTATTAATTCAAGGGAAATGAAAACATATGCCCATATGAATACTTGTACACAAATGTTTATACCAACTTTATTTATAAAAGCCCTAGACTGGGAACAATCCAAATGCCCTTCAACAAGTGAATGAATAAACACACTCTGGTATATTCATACAGTAGAATACTACTGAGCTCTGATAAGGAACAAATTGTTGGTATATGCAACAGCATAGACAAATCTCACAGTAATCATTCTGAACGAAGGCTGACCCTCCCTCCAAAAAGGAGTATATACTGCATGATTTCACATTCATAAATTTCTAGAAAATGCAAACCAATCTACAGTGACAAAAAGTAACCAATAAGTGGTTGCCTAGGGATAAGAGGCATGGAGAGATAGGATGGAAGGATTGCAAAAGCAAATGAGGAAACTTTGGGGGGTAATTGTTATGTTCACTATTGTGAGTGTGGTGAAGGTTTCATAGGTGTATATATGTCAAATCTTGTATTTGTGTCCCTTAAATATGAGCAGTATATTTTATATCCATTATTTCTTGATTAAAGAGTTGCCTAGCTTAAGTCTATTTTACATTTTAAAAAGAAAGAAAGATCCCTTAGACTAGAAGGAAAGTACACTTTGATGTTATATGCCTATCATCTCTCAGTTTCTTCCTTATCTATAACATTCTTTACCTACAATGCATCCACTGGGTATGTTATATAATCAATATTTCAAATAAATAATATGTGATGATGTTGATGGAGAAGGAGGAGAAAGTTAGACAGAGATGGATGGTTACACAAAGCTGATCAATTTGCAGGCATGTCTGCACTTCTACAGACTTTCAAGGTAGAGGGGTGCTGGGTTGAACACCCCTGGCATGTGATGGGCCTCAAAGACTCAGCAGGTACTCAAGTTAGTTGATGGTCCTCCTCAACCTTCTCCTTTTAACTGAAGAAACAATTTTCGAAGACTAAAAGTATTGTAAGTATATCAAGTGACTGTAACAGACTTCCTCTCTCTTCCCATTAAGTCTGGGATATGGCATTCTATGGGCTTTCTTGGTGGCTCAGATGGTAAAGAGTCTGCCTACAATGCAGGAGACCCATGTTCAATCCCTGGGTTGATGAGAGCCCCTGAAGAAGTGAATGGCTACCCTCTCCAGTGTTCTTACCCGGAAAATCACATAGACAGAGGAGTCCGGCATGCCGTTCACGCGGTTGCAGAGTCAGACATGACTGAGCAACTAAGCACCCACACATGACCTTCTGCTCTGATAGAGATGTAGGCAAGGAATGATGCCTTTTTGGATCTCATTACAAACGGTGTTCACATTAAGAGAGGTGGCAGAAAAGAATGAATACGCATTGAATTCCTATTGTGTATCAGGCACTATAGTCAGTCAGTCAGTCAGTCAGTTCAGTCGCTCAGCCCTGTCTGACGCTTTGTGACCCCATGGACTGCAGCACGCCAGGCCTCCCTGTCCATCACCAACTCCCAGAGTGTACTCAGATTCATGTCCATTGAGTTGGTGATACCATCCAACCATCTCATCTTCTGTCACCCCCTTCTCCTCCCACCTTCAATCTTTCCCAGCATCAGGGTCTTTTCAAATGAGTCAGTTCTTCACATCAGGTGGCCAAAGTATTGGAGTTTCAGCTTCAGCATCAGTTCTTCCAATGAATATTAAGGACTGATTTCCTTTAGGATGGACTGGTTGGATCTCCTTGTTGTCCAAAGGACTCTCAAGTCTTCTCTAACATCACAGTTCAAAAGCATCAATTCTTCAGCACTCAGATTTCTTTATAGTTTAATTCTCACATCCATACATGACTACTGGAAAAACCATAGCTTTGGCTACACGGACTTTTGTTGGTAAAGTAATGTCTCTGCATTTTAATATGCTGTCTAGGTTGGTCATAGCTTTTCTTCCAAGGAGCAAGCATCTTTTAATTTCATGGTTGCAATCACCATCTGCAGTGATTTTGGACCCCAAGAAAATAAAGTCAGCCACTGTTTCCACTGTTTCCCCATCTATTTGCCATGAAGTGATGGGACTGGATGCCATGATCCTAGTTTTCTGAATGTTGAGCTTTAAGCCAACTTTTTCACTCTCCTCTTTCACTTTTCTTGATATTTCTCCCAGCAATCTTGATTCCAGCTTGTGCTTCATCCAGCCTGGCATTTCACATAATGTACTCTGCATATAAGTGAAATCAGCACTGTAGTAGGTGCCCTATAGGCACAATCTCTAGACTTCCAATCTGCCCAAGTATAGCTTCATGACTTCACCATATAAACTCTCTGAGAAGTTTAAGCAAGTTAATCAGAGAGCTTGTAAATGACCAAAAAAAATCCAAGCTCTTTTTTAAGTTAAAAAAAACTTTGAAGATTACATATGCATTTCCCCCCTCTCTTTCTGGAAAAACAAATCTACTCTTAAACAAAACCCCGTGACAGAAGCTACAACATGCAGAGGCGATGGGACTGAATTAAATTACAGAGATGATGTCAGTTTCTGAGGGTCAGCGTTGATAGGAAAACCTCATTGTCCTGTCACCAGGTCTCTGTTGCCCTTCCAGATGTCAAAAGGAAAATAACCAGACAAGTACAGGGGGTAAATTCAAGGGTACTGTTCAAGAACCCTTTGCCTGTTTACCCTGTTTACAACCTACACTCCACATCCAGGATGCAGAGCATTGTGAGGACCTGTCAGAGCTGTTGTAACATTGAAGAAAAGAAAAAGAAGACTGTTCTATATATCTGTGTCTCTTTTGTTCTCTCGCATACAGGGTTATCGTTACTGTTTTTCTAAATTCCATATATATGCATTAGTATACTGTATTGGGAAAGGGAGAGGGTGGGATGATTTGGGAGAATGGCATTGAAACATGTATAATATCATATAAGAAACGAATCGCCAGTCCAGGTTCGATGCAGGATACAGGATACTTGGGGCTGGTGCACTGGGATGACCCAGAGGGATGGTATGGGGAGGGAGCAGGAGGGCGGTTCAGGATGGGGAACAAGTGTACACCCATGGCGGATTCATGTTGATGTATGGCAAAACCAATACAATAAAAATAAATAAATAAATAAAAAGAAAATATGTACATGTTAGAGTTTTAGTACAAATCCAACTGGAATGATCTATTTTCAAAGTAAAAATGTCGCTGCCAATGTGATTAACAAAATTAAAAAATTCTAATGTTCACAAAGGAAAGCAAAACTCTTCTATACCAAGTACACACAAAGTCTTCCCACAGAAATTGAGATATTTAATATCCTCTTTTAACTTATTTCTATATAGGCATTTGAATCACAAAATCGATTCAGTTTGAGTTCTTTTTACCCTGAGGAAAAAAAAATAATTCAGGGAAGTGAAATTAAAGGATTGCTTTAAAAAGACAAGTATGCTAAAATCAATGATTTTTTTGAAAAATTGTGGACACAGTTCTCCATTTCCTAAAGAATATTTACGAAAGGAATTATGTAGTTGAATAATCTTAAAAGAAGCAATAGAGTCAGCCGAGGAATACCTCCTGGCATGCCTTTTAATGGTATTTCAGAAAGCAGAATTTTTAGTAATGTTTGAATTGAAACATGGGGGGAAAGTCCAACGTTTTTCTCCAGGGATGCTAGCTTTAATAGTACAAATTTATTGACTTGTTACCATAATAAGCACTACCAATTAGTCTAGCCACAGGCCCTGCATGTATATATCAAAAAAAAAAAAAAAAAGATTTTTATCTTTGTCATCTTTAACCCAGACCAGAAACAGTGGCCAAGCTCACACACATTACCAGATGTCAGCTGATGCAATCAAAACAGGGAAAGGCCATGCATCTGAAGGCTCTCCTATATCTGTGTAAAATTAAGTTGTTTTCAGCCATTTTCATCTTTGTTACACAATAAAGAGGGGTGTGGCAGCTGCATCTTGGATCAAGATAAAGAAGTCCTCCTCACTCATCCACAAAGAGGAGAGTTAGTCTAATTCAAACTTCTTGAGGCTGTGTTTTCATGGCACAAAGGGAGCAGCTGCTGAAATGGCCATGATGATGCTAGAGGGTTGGCCAGTGGACACTGAATCCCTCCATGCAGAATTGCACTTGAGAATTCTGAAGAATTCTGTGTATGAGCTGCTCAGTGAAGGCTTAGTAGATGGCAAGGAGCACACCGTCCCTTTACTCTACTGGGAGAGCTCAGGTTTTTGCCTATTTCATTTCAATCAATAATAAATATGTCAACCCCTGCTTAGAGAAAGGGAACTACCCACAGCCTGGTACCATGTCACACACACATACACACACACACACACCCCACAGGTGTTTAGATAAATCCTGGGCCAAACTGGACCACTCAGACACTCCATTCTCAGAAATCTGAAATCCAGACACAGGGAATAAATCAAATGGCTGGAAAATTCTGGTGTATCTAGGGAATACAGGCACATTTAAGGAGGTCTATGATTGTCTAAGTGCAAGCAGTAAGAGAAAGCTGGTTTACAGAAGAAAAGAGTGAAGGATCAGGTACCCAGAGAGAGAGAGTAACATTATAAGAAGAATAATGTGAATGTCTAGCCATCATTCCAGGCTCAGCCTCTCTTTACTTTTTTGTTAAAATCTAAGCCTCAGAGACACCCTAGGCTAGATTTTAAGAGGCATTTATATCCAGATGAGATGGAATGAGAACAGTCGTCAGAACCATATCNGTTATGACCAAACTAGATAGCCTATTCAAAAGCAGAGACAATAGTTTGCCAACAAAGGTCCATCTAGTCAAGGCTATGGTTTTTCTAGTGGTCATGTATGGATGTGAGAGTTGGACTTAAAGAAAGCTGAGTGCCAAAGAATTGACACTTTTGAACTGTGGTGTTGGAGAAGACTCTTGACAGTCCCTTGGACTGAAAGAATATCCAACCAGTCCGTTGTAAAGGAGATCAGTCCTGGGTGTTCATTGGAGGGACTGATGCTAAAGCTGAAACTCCAATACTTTGGCCACCTCATGCGAAGAGTTGACTCATTGGAAAAGACCCTGAGGCTGGGAGGGATTGGGGGCAGAAGAAGGGGACAACAGAGGATGAGATGGCTGGATGGCATCACCGACTCAATGGACATGAGTTTAAGTAAACTCCGGGAGTTGGTGATGGACAGGGAGGCCTGGCATACCGTGATTCATGGGGTCGCAAAGAGTCGGACATGACTGAGCGACTGAGGGTTAGGGTAAGGATTTAGGCTATTCCCTGAGAACAGACTTGGCTCTTATGAACCTACTTCCCAGCACCAAGCCTAAAAAAGAACAAATAACTTCCAAGTAGATAATGAACAAAAGCAAAGCACATGCTGTGTCTTCTAGAAAGCCTCAAGGAAAATATTCCGCTGCCCACTCAAAGATGAAAAAATATGAGGGACTTCTCTGGTGGTCTGGTGGTTGACTACATTCCCAGTGCAGAGGGCCAGGATTTGATCCCTGTTCAGGGAACTAGATCCTACACACCACAGCTAAGACCAGGTACAGCCAAATTTTTAAAAAGATGGAAAAAATATGAACTTATACAATGCTATGTATAAATGGATAAGTAGTTACACACAATAGAGCCAAATGAGGGAGGGAACACATCACCCCAAAAGCTCAGAAAAACCTTCTGCAACCAAACATTTTGGAAATCCTAGAAAACAGTTTGGCATCCTTAACAGGATACAAGACAGAGCTTTATAAAACAGGAGCCTGCAAAAGAACAGAATAAGATGACAGGACAAGAGCATTAGATGGTTTAAAAACATCAGGATGACTAGCAAAGACCCGTAAGCAGAGAAACAGCAGAGCAGAGCGAGATAAGGAACAATTCCACGGAAATTAAATGTCCAATAGCAACATCAAGTAAATGGATGAGTAAATGGAATGAGCAACACTGCAAGAAAATCAAATCACTAGCAAGGAAGGTGCAGCAGATGCCACTGGTACAAACAGAAACCATAATCTCTGCAAACAGAAACCACCTTTGATTCAAGTAACCACAGCTCAGAAAGAGTCCAATTCTTTAGTTCAGGGGGATGTCCTTGTGAATGAGAACCACATTCCTTTTACCACGATTAGTTCAGGGGAGAGTGCGAGACTTGAGTAAAGTCAAAGACACCTGAGGGAAGTCTGCTGGGGGCTTCAGAGAAGAGTTCGCTGGGGATGGTGATGACATACAGATACAGTGATTTTCTTCTGGAATGCGAGACTACGTTACTAACTCAAGGGCAGGGCCCCCACCCTGGGCATGGCTTCTGTTGTATTTAAAAGAATCCTGATATGCAGGACAAATTTGAAAAGTGCACCCATTCTGAGGGTGGAAAAAAGGACAAAGAAATGAAAACCATCAGTGAATAGTAAGTAAGGAGGATAAAGACAAACAACACAAATTAAACCTAAGAATTAAAGGAGTTCCCAAATAAAACTAGAGAACAATTGAAATTCAAGCAATGAGGAAAGATATAATTTAAGAAAAATGAGAGCTTCCCTGGTGCCTCAGTGGTAATGAATCGGCCTGCCAGTGCAGGAGACACGGGTTCGAACCCTGGTCTGGGTAGATTCCACACACCACGGAGCAACTAAGCCCAGGCACCACAACTATAGAACCTGTGTTCCAGAGTCCAGGAGTCCCAGCTACTGAAGCCTATACACCCCAGAGTTCGTGCGCCTCCACAACAAGAGAAGTGACCATAATGAGAAGGCCGTGCACTGCAACTAGAGAGCAGCCCCCAACTCAGCACAACTAGAGATAAGCCCGCACAGCAATTAAGACCCGGCACAGCCAAAATTAACTAATTAATTAAAGCAAAAATGATCCAGGGATGAAAATATCCTGATAATTCAGACCAAAGCACTCACTGTGTTTTAAATAAAATTAATTTTAAGGGTGTCATATAGGATTATAATAGCAAATTTTGTTTTTCATTTCAAGGATAAAGAAAAACTATGAAAGCATTTTCATAGAAAAAGAACAGACATCCATACACCTTCAGTTCAGTTCAGTTCAGTCGAGTCATTCAGTCGTGTCCGACTCTTTGCGACCCCATGAATCGCAGCATGCCAGGCCTCCCTGTTCATCACCATCTCCCAGAGTTCACTCAGACTCACGTCCATCGAGTCCGTGATGCCATCCAGCCATCTCATCCTTGGTTGTCCCCTTCTCTTCCTGTCCCCAATCCCTCCCAGCATCAGAGTCTTTTCCAATGAGTCAACTCTTCTCATGAGGTGGCCAAAGTACTACCAGAATTAAGCTAGTATCCTGCTTCTTATGCAATTTTAAATACTAAAGACAATGAATTATCATCTACAAACACCAAATAATTTTACTTTTAGTTTTCACTCATATGAAAAGACAACAGAAAAAAAATTGCTTTGTTAAGATATGAAAGGGATCAGAAGATATACCAAGTAAATGTGCATCTTTAAAATTTACTTTAAAATGTCCTTAATAAACTGAAAGGTTAATCAAGATAAAAGGCCATAGTAAACACAGAAAAAATTTAAACATAGATTAGCCTGCCTGAAATGATTATTATAAATAATATGATTCAAATACACGAAAGGAGCTATATAATTAGTCAATGGATTTATGATTAATTAAATTAAAGGTTTACTAAAAATAATCCCAATAGCTCAGAGGCCTCAAACAAACCTTGTGCGTACCAGGAACCAGGGACCCCACAGAGACAGACAGAACTGTGTTTGAGTGTCTCTTGCAGAGGTATGGGTCAGCAGTGGGCTGCCGCAGGGGCAGGGCCTCTGGGTGCAGCAGACTTGGGTATGGCATAAGCCCTCTTGGAGGAGGTTACCATTAACCCCACCATAGAGCTGCCAGAACTCACACAGGACTAGGAAATAGTCTCTTGGAGGGCACAAAAAGAACCTTGTGCACCAGGTCCCAGGAGAAAGGAGCAGTGACCCCACAGGAGACTGCCCGGACTTGCCTGTGGGTGTCCTGGAGTCTCCGGCAGAGGCGTGGGTCGGCGGGGGCCTGCTGCAGGGTTGGGGGCACTGAGTGTAGCAGTGCATGCATGGGATCTTTTCAGGGAGGTCACCATTATCTTCATTACCTCCACCATGGTTTCACCCAGGTAAATAGCAGGGAGGAGAACACAGCTCCAACCATCAATAGAAAATAAGATTAAAAATTTACTGAGCATGGCCCTGCCCATCAGAACAAGGAATCAGCCAACTAAAATGGACTGGAATGGGTGAATTTAACTCAGATGACCATTATATCTACTACTGCAGGCAGCAATCCCTTAGAAGAAATGGAGTAGCCATCAAAGGCAACAAAATATTCCAAAATGCAGTACTTGGATGCAGTCTCAAAAACAACAGAATGATCTCTGTTTCCAAGGCAAACCATTCAACATCACAGTAACCCAACCTTATGCCCCAAATAGTAATGCTGAAGAAGTTGAAGTTGAATGGTTTTATGAAAACCTACAAGACCTTCTAGAACTAAAACCCAAAAAAGATGTCCTTTTCATTATAGGGGACTGGAATGCAAAAGTAGAAAGTCAAGAAACACCTGGAGTAACACGCAAATTTGGCCTTGCAGTACAGAATGAAGCATGGCAAAGGCTAATAGAGTTTGGCCAAGAAAACACACTGGTCATAGCAAACACCCTCTTCCAACAACACAAGAGAAGACTCTACACATGGACATCACCAGATGGTCAACACCAAAATCAGACTGATTATATTCTTTGCAGCCAAAGATGGAGAAGCTCTATACAGTCAGCAAAAACAAGACCAGAAGCTGACTGTGGCTCAGATCATGAACTCCTTATTGCCAAATTCAGGCTTAAATTGAAGAAAGTGGGGAAAACCTACTAGACCATTCTGGTGTGACCTAAATCAAATCCCTTCTGATTATACAGTGGAAGTGAGAAATAGATTTAAGGGACTAGATCTGATAGACAGAGTGCCTGATGAATTATGGACAGAGGTTCATGACATTGTACAGGAGACAGGGATTAAGACCATCCTCCCCCCCAAAAAATGCAAAAGAGCAAAACGGTGGTCTGAGGATCCCTTACAAATAGCTATGAAAAGAAGAGAAGCAAAAAGCAGAGAAGAAAAGGAAAGATATAAGCATCTGGATGCAGAGTTCCAAAGAATAGCAAGGAGAGATAAGAAAGCCTTCCTCAGAGATCAGTGCAAAGAAATAGAGGAAAACAAAGGAATGGTAAAGACTAGACATCTCTTCAAGAAAATTAGCGATACCAAGGGAACATTTCATGCAAAGATGGGCTCAATAAAGGACACAAATGGTATGGACCTAACAGAAGCAGAAGATATTAAGGCGAGGTGGCAAGAAAACACAGAAGAACTATACAAAAAAGATCTTCATGACCCAGATAACCACGATGGTGTGATCACTCACTTAGAGCCAAACATCCTGGAATGTAAAGTCAAGTGGGCCTTTGGAAGTATCACTATGAACAAAGCTAGTGGAGGTGATAGAATTCCGGTTGAGCTAGTTCAAATCCTAAAAGATGATGCTGTGAAAGTGCTGCACACA
>SJYQ01104756.1:1367605-1396087 GCA_006410935.1 Redunca redunca
TGGAGAAGACTCTTGAGAGTCCCTTGGACTGCAAGGAGATCCAACCAGTCCATTCTGAAGGAGATCAGCCCTGGGATTTCTTTAGAAGGAATGATGCTAAAGCAGAAACTCCAGTACTTTGGCCACCTCATGCAAAGAGTTGACTCATTGGAAAAGACTTTGATGCTGGGAGGGATTGGGGGAGGAGAAGGGGACTGCAGAGGCATCATTGACTCAATGGACGCGAGTCTAAGTGAACTCCGGGAGTTGGTGATGGACAGGGAGGCCTGACGTGCTGCGATTCATGAGGCTGCAAAGAGTTGGATACGACTGAGCAACTGAACTGAACTGAACTGAACTGAATCTTTCTAATATTGGAATAAATTGCTACCCACCAGATGTAGCTTATAGCCCCTGCTTTTATGTGAAGAATTTTCAAATATGTTGGCCAAAAAATGTAATAACACTATTCTTATATTTTGCTATTAATACCTTATGGAATAAGAAGTTAATTTCTCCCAGAAAAGCATAATCTGTGAAGCAGATGGATCATGGTAAACAATTAAATATTACTTGAATTCTTCATATATGGCTTGTTACAATGTGCATTTCTATAAATAAAATTAGCTCATTTGTCATTGGTAAATAAGGGATGAGGTCAATATAATGCATTCATTTGAAAATCACTTTTTTTTTCATATTTAGCTTTGCCAATGTGTTAATGTTTGAACCACTAGTAAAAGCAGCTGAATTTAACTTGCCCTAATATAGCTTCCTGGTGGCTCAGATTGTTAAGTGGAAGAGGAAATGCCAATCCACTCCAGTATTCTTGCCTGGAGAACCTGAGGGACAGAGGAGCCTGGTGGGCTGACATCTATGGGGTCACACAAAGTCAGACACAACTGAAGCAACTTAGCAGCAGCAGCAGCAGATGGTAAAGAATCCACCTGCAATGAAGGAGACCTGCGTTCAGTCCCTGGGCTGAGAATATCCCCTGGAGGAGGGCATGGCAACCCACTTCAGTATTCTTGCCTGGAGAATCCCCATGAACAGAGGAACCTGGTGGGCTACAGTCCATGTGGCCGCAGAGTCAGACAGGACTGAGCAATTAAGCACAGCACAGCAATATAGCTGAACACAGCAAGTTACAGAGGATCCACCATCACACCCTTCTTACTCTGTCTGACCAGCACCTCAGTCCTGCAAAGTTAATCATGAAAATCTCCCAAATCATTATGCATTTGCCCTTGCTTACAAAATTTAGCAATCTCAACATTTCCTTGTATTTTCTAACATTAAACTACCTTAAGATTCTTTAAGAGTCATATTTAGCAATAAAAAGGAAATGTACTGATGTGGAAAGAACTTCAAGATAGATTATTAACTGAAAAATGAAAGATGCAGACACCTTGCACAATGTGCTCTCTTTTGCGTCCGAAAAGGAGAAAAAGGTTAAAAATTATGCCCTGCTTTTACATTTTTAAAAAAGCTATGAAAAAAAAGACAGAAAAAGCTGTTAAAAGGGGCTACCTTGCTGGGTCTGGAAGCTTGCTCTTTTTTTTTTAATTGAAGTATAATTACTTTACAATGTTGTATTAGTTTCTGCTGTACAACAATGTAAATCCACTATAAATACACATATACCCCCTCCCAGTTGAGCTGAGCAATCTGTGCTATATAGCAGCTTCTCACCGGCTAGTTATTTACACATGGTAGTATATATATCTCAGGACTGCTATCTCAGTTTGTCCCACCTTCCCCTTCCCCCACTGTGTCCACAAGTTCATTCTCTACATCTGCATCTGTATTCCTGCCCTGCAAATAGGTTCATCTATATCATTTTTTCTAGATTTCATATGATATAGATATTGATATAGATAAATACATATGTATGTGTTAATATACAATATTTGTTTTTCTCTTTCTGACTTACTTCGTGCTGTATAACTGACTCTGGGTTCATCCATGTCTCTACAAATGACCCAATTTCATTCATTTTTTATAACTGAGTAGCATTCCATTGTATATATGGACCACATCTTTATCCATTCATCTGTTGATGGACATCTAGGTTGTTTCCATGTCCTGGCTATTGTAAATCATGCTGTGATGAACACTGAGGTACATGTGTCTGTTTGAATTACAGTTTTCTCAGGGTATATGCCAGTTGTGAGATTGATGGGTCATAAGGTTCTTTGTACTCTTTGGCCATTTAGGGAATTTCCCATACTTTGGGAATGCAATAAACAAAAATTAAAAGGTTTTTTAAATGTTGTATTTAGTGTTCTGGTTCTTTAGCAGAAATTCAACATATCTTTTTAACAGCATCAGTATTTTTGTCTTGTTACTATTTCTGTAACTTTCCAAACTGCATATGCTATGAGTGATCAGTCCAACTTTATTTTTTCCATTTTTGTATATGATTTTGCAGAACATGGGTTTTTTAAAAAATCGTAAATCGTAATAACTGTCAACTAGCCATAGCTCTTTCCGTCTCCCACATTCTCCTTCTCCTTCCAGTCTCCTATCAAATCCAGTCTTACATCAATCATCTCATACTGTCTACCATGTAGAGAGACAGGTCTTAGAGATCTTCTAACTTCTGTTACTTCCAGGAGAGACAGTGGAGTGTATTTGACACTTGAAGTGACTGTTTGTCATGACAAAGCAATGCTATGTCTCCAAAGGAGCAGCCATTTACCAAGCAAAGGACTTTAGTTCTCATACACACTGGAAATAAGGACTATTTCTTCTCACAAAGGCTTTCCAGGTGCTCAGAGGTAAAGAATGCACCCGCCAACGCAGGAGATACCAGATACGTCAGCTCGATCCCTGGGTTAGGAAGATCCCCTGCAGGAGGAGACAGCAACTCACTCCAGTATTCTTGCCAGGAAAATCCTGCGCTGTCCATGGTATCACAGTCAGACACAACTGAGTACACACACCATTCCCCCCCCCCCCNGAGAGAGAGAGAGAGAGTTCCTTTTAAAAGCATTTGTCTGTAGAGGACACCATAGAATTTCAACACTCAAGGGGTAACAGCAAGTCATTCAATAGCAAATATCTTTCCATTTCATAGCTTATACCCCCAGGCCACCCAGCATTTCTTGGATAAAGAGTTTCACAATCTCAAGACACATGCATTAGTTTCAAACAAAATGGTTTAATTTCACAAGGTACTAGCATAGACTCAGAAGTATTAATTAACTACCTAACAGTCTATGAAGTCTTAATCCACAGGCTGCTGTTTCTAGGAACTTATGAAGTAAGTTTAGTGACAGTTATTTCTTACAGAAGAAAAACATGCTAAACATCAAGGATAGTATAAGCCTTCTAATCCAATTTGATTATATAAATAAATGATCAGTTAATCAAAAAAAAGGCAAGAAATCCAAATATTCTTCCTATATATTGTTTTTTTTTTAATATAAAACATACATCTGCATATGTCTGCATACTGTTAACCAAACTTTTGATGTAGGGTCAAGGCCTTTTCTTTGAGCATTGGTCTAAGAGCTGATGGAGTTTCAAGTTTCCTTTCTTGCATAGGCTGCATTCATAATATACATCTACAATTACCTACCTGCAGTTTCTGGTTTCCATTTCCTAAAGTAGAGTGGGATGCTTCCAGAATGAGCTAAATGCAAATTCATTCTAGATTTAGTAATTTCCTTTTATATTCTTACTACTATCAATAATTGTAAGCCTAATTTAAAACTATTTATCAAGCATTCAACTTAGTAATTTCAAAGAAACAACTCTTTTGCCCTCATGTAATATTTAATTGTTACATGACCGTAATACATATACAACTGGCAGACACACGTTAGAGAAAAGACAATGGATTCTTGACAAACATAATACTCACCGGTGAGAGAACTAGATGGATAAAATAGACACGCACAGCATATAGCAATGTGCTGTGGGTGTCATAATGTCCTAAGAAGATGGGGGAAGGTGGTGAATCTGCACGAAGTAGAAAGTCAGGTAAGTGACTTTGGGGTTTTAAGAGAATATTTACTGTCTTCTGGGACTATTTAATCTTTAAATACTTCAGTTTGGGAATAACTGAAACCCAGATGGGATGTGCCAGCAGCTGTGACATGGAACTTTTACAGAAGACATAGAGTTGAAAGATAATATTCAAGATTTTCTAATCTCAAGCCTTTATCTATCAGAGAAGTACATTTTAGCTCAAAGAATACAGGTGTCTTTTCCAAATTCACTCAGCTGATTAATAGTGAAAACAAAAGTCCTCGCTCCTGAATCAACATACAGTTCAGTTCAATTCAGTTGCTCAGTCATGTCTGACTCTTTGCGACCCCATGAACTGCAGCAGGCCAGGCCTCCCTGTCCATCACCAACTCCCAGAGTTTACCCAAACTCAAGTCCATTGAGTCGGTGATGCCATCCAACCATCTCATCCTCTGTCGTCCCCTTCTCCTCTTTCCCTCAATCTTTCCCAGCATCAGGGTCTTTTCAAATGAGTCAGCTCTTCGCATCAGGTGGCCAGAGTATTGGAATTTCAGCTTCAACATTAGTTCTTCCAATGAACACCCAGGTCTGATCTCCTTTAGGATGGACTGGTTGGATCTCCTTGCAGTCCAAGGGACNCTGTACTCCAAGGCCAAATTTGCGTGTTACTCCAGGTGTTTCTTGACTTCCTACTTTTGCATTCCAGTCCCCTATAATGAATAGGACATCTTTTTTGGGTGTTAGTTCTAGAAGGTCTTGTATGTCTTCATAGAACCGTTCAATCAGCATACAGGGTGCTGGTTATTATCTATTTACTTCCGTCCCACCTACAGTTACTTTCCTCTCTCTTCTGCCAAGATCTGTGCCACAGGTGGCTTGTCTCCGCTGAGTGTATCACCAGTCTTCCTCTTCGTTTCCCTCCCAGTTGGGTTTGGATTACAGAAGGCACTGAGAGACTGAGGGGATGAAAGGGAAAGGTGTCTAATTCTCCCGCCATGTTTCACCGCAGTTTCAGCATGTTCTTCTACATTATAATTTCTGTCAGCAGACGGCTCCAACTTCCACCAGGTGCTGGTAACAACACCTAGAAATAGTCACTGCCTTCCAGCCTCCTTATCTTAACTCCCTCATGCCTCAAGTTATAGAGCCTAAATCCTCCCCACTTCTCAGCATATTGCTCCTTTACTAAATTCTTTTCTGTGAGATGCCCACTTCTTAAAATATCCTGATGTTTTATTTGTTTATTTATTGACTGAGAGATCCTAGTTCCCCAACCAGGGACTGAACCCAAGCCCCCTGCATTGGGAGGTCAGAGTCTTAACCTCTGGACCACAAGGGAAGTCCCTGTGGGACTCTTTTAAATGTGCCAAATATTTCTGTCTGGATCCTAGTTATAGGACCAGTTATCACTATATGATTTTCCAATCTTATTTTCCCCTGCCCTGAAAACACAAAATCTTCACTTTTTAAAATTTACACCAGCACTTTAAGGGCAACTAATGGAATATCTTGATTTTATATTGTGTTTTCAGACATTTCTTTAGGAAGTGTTGTAGCCTGGATTTCTTTGGGTTTATCTACTTAGGATTCTCTCAGCTTCTTGAACATGTGGGATTATGTCTTTCACCAAATTTGGGAAATTTCCAGTCATTATCTCTTCAAATAGTTCTCTGTGTTACTCTGTCTCCTCTCTTTCAGGGACTCCAACCACTCTTGGTTATCATCGTGTGTGTCCCCCAGGGGTTTACTGTTGTTTTTTTCAGCCCATTTTCTCTCCCTTGTTCAGACTGGGGAAATTCTGTTGATCTGTCTGAATACTGGGATGACCCAGAGAGATGATATGGGGAGAGAGGTGGGAGGGGGGTTCAGGATTGGGAACTCATGTACACCTGTGGTGGATTCATGTCAATGTGTGGCAAAACCAATACAGTATTGTAAAGTAAAATAAAAAATAAATAAATAAATAATTTTAAAAAGAGAGTGAGAGATGTGAAAAAATCTTATTAGAAATATATGTCTGAGGCATTTCCCTGAAAATTCATAACATACTTTTCTTCCAAAGCTCTATATACAGCTACTGCTGCTGCTGCTGCTGCTGCTAAGTCGTTTCAGCCATGTCCAACTCTGTGAGACCCCATATATACAACTAGGTTCTTATTTTCCTGTCATGATTTAACTGTTACTTTTGCAGGAAGTAGCTCCAATTTTATTTCCTTTATTGATCTTTTCACAATCTGTACTGATGTTGTTTATAGGTTTTTAGTGGTTTCTATTCTGCCTCCTTCCCTGGGGAGCCAGCTTTCAAGGGCAGGGACCATACCTTATTCACTACTGGTTCACACATAGTTGGCTCTCTGCAAATATCATTATGAACAAAAAGTGAATAGGGTGGCTCAGACAGTAAAGCGTCTGTCTACAATGCGGGAGACCCGGCTTCGATCCCTAGGTCAGGAAGATCCACTCCAGTACTATTGCCTGGAAAATCCCATGGACAGAGGAGCCTGGTAGGCTACAGTCCATGGGGTCACAAAAGGTCAGACACGACTGAGTGACTGAGCGACTTCACTTTCACCCCTTATATATCCAAGGAGAAACAACTGGCAGGTCCACATATTTTAGTGATGGGGATGAAGTTGGACCAATAAAAAGATAACACCTATGTTCACAACCTGGGAATTTTAACCTCCTGGGGTGTGTAACCTCCAAAAAGGGGAGCCCACTTGTGGCCCCTTCTTACCCAGATATGCCTACAAGTCTTAGTAAAATAAAATTTAACTGGTATCCAAAAATTGTTCAGACTAAAAGATTAATACAAATCTTTAATTCCAGTCTGTTGAGGAAAGAGGGAAGAAGTTTTAGATTCATTTCTGTTGTTGTGTCCGACTCTTTGCAACCCTGTGGACTATAGCACACCAGGCTTCCCTTCACTATCTCTTAGAGTTTGGTCAAACTCCTGTCCATTGAGTGATGCTAACTAATCATCTCACACAACAAATTCCTTAAAAGCCTTTTCCCCTAACTTCCTGCCCCATCTTCTCCCCTTCCCTCCCCGCTTCTCCTTACTCTCTCCCCTTCCTGCTCTCTCCTATATTGCAACACAGTCCTCCATTTCTCCCCACAACAAGCCCCTAAAGCCCTTCTCCACACCAGCTGGCACCATAGGCTCCTTCGCCCTTTCTTCTCTGCCCTCCATGACATTGACATTTTTCTTCTTCTCTTGCTCTGCATACATTTTGGATTCGTTTCTTGTTTTTTTTTTCTGGTTCTTTGCTCTCCCATCACCCTTCTCTGATATACAAGGCCAAGAAGCTCCCTGGAGAGGACAGAATCTTCCTTGCTGGTTAGTTTGAAGAAGAGACCAAGTGGGCAGAGGCACAAGAAAGGATGCTCACCCTGGAAGGAAGGGGAGGGGGGATAATGCCATGTAAAAGAGAGGTGACAAAAAGCAAAAACAAGTCCCTTCCCCACATCACAGTGACATTCGGACAGACAAGAACAAGATGTCATTGTAACTGTACCTGTTGTTTCATTTCACATCTTTCTCTCCCCTTCCTAGCCATTCCCCTGTCCTCCATGTGTTTCTCCCTCTCTGTTGTTTTGTTCTACAAGGTTCCAATCAGGGTTTTCCAGCCTATGAGTGATAAGAACTATGCACTGTGGGCTCAGAACAGAAACTGCCATTTTACTTCCTCACTCTGAAGAAGGCACAATTCAGTAAGAAACTTGAAACACAGCCTAGAAGTATTTATCTCACTGTCGAAGGTAATGGTTTAAAAAAGCTTAAATGAGGGCTTCCCTCGGCGGCCTAGTGGTTAAGAATCTGCCTTAGCTGGGGACATGGGTTCACATCCCACATGCTATGGAGCAGCTAAGCCTGTGCACCACAACTACTGAGCCTGTGCTCTGGAGCCTGGGAAAGCAACCCCTGAGCCCACGTGCAGCAACTGCTCACCCTAGAGTCTGTGCTCTGCAACAAGAGAAGTCACCACAATGAGAAACCTGGGCACTGCAACTAGAGAGAAGTCCCCATTCGCTGCAACGAGAGAAAGCCCGCAAGTAGCAATGAAGACCCACTGCAGCCAAAAAATGCTTAAACAAACTGGCTTCAGGCTATGAAAAAGTAGCAGCAGAGGCTAGGGTCCTAGGCTCTGGAGAGTGACTGAGCTATTTCAGTCCCACCACTTAGCAGTGGCCTAAGCCCCTATCCAGATGCTGAGCATCCCTGATGCCAGCTGCTCTGTTAGGAAATGCAAAGGATAATATGCTGTCCCAGAGGGGTTCTCTGAGGGTGAAATAAATACTTCAGGTGAAGTGTTAAATCAATACCCGGCAGATAGTCAAGTTCAACGATTTAGCTGTTGTCATGGCTGTTGTTGAATCACACATAGGCTGACTGATCTTATCCCAGAAAACAAGGAAGTGTGGGTTTATGAAAGACAAACAGGCCAAAAAGGGTTGGGACCAACATTTGCGTATCTATCTAACCAAGGGCCTTATCGGATACCCCTCAACATGTCCTAACTGGCTTTCATTCAGTCTTTGCTCTGGTTTACATGTGAAGGACAGCAGCGTGCAACTTTTCACTCACAGGAAATCACGCAGAATGTAGGGCCCACAAGACACCATGAGTTTCCCCTGGGGCACAGAAGTACAAACAAGTGCTTTGCACACTGAGAGATTACAGGAGCCCACCTTCCAGAAGGGCTGGGCCAATGGACCCAATGGCCGGGGCACTCATAGAAGATTCCAGTCCTTCTGTTCTCTCAAACTTCCACACAATTTAAATGGTGGAAGGTGGGGGCGGGAGTGAGGGGCCAGAGAGGGAGGGCGACCAGCACAAAGCCTACAAGTCACCATGAGTAAAAGCGACTTGCTATATTAACCTGTGTGATTAATCCAGCATGCTAAGGAAGCGTCTTTACAGAATCGAAACTTGTGTGGTTTTGATCCAGGGAGATTAGAAAACAGTGTTGCTTTTACTTGCCAATGCCTCCTTGGCTTTGCGCTAGAGCTATATTCTTCGGAGTCCAGTAGGAACAAAGGAGGAAGCATTTCTGTGAGCATGGGTAGCAAGGGCACATTGACAAACGTCCTTCTTCCCCTCCCCTTCTGAGAGACCCTTCCTGAATTTCCCAAGAACTAGGCCCAGGGTTTGTGTTTGCATCATTTCCCTCCAAAAGCCAAACGACTGAAAATTTCACCCTTCCTCCACCCAGTGCAGATTTCTGTCAACCCATGAAAAGTGGTTTTCACCCAGGCCTGGGTGGATGGCAGATCCCACCCCAAGCTCTTTGCAAGACAGCAGCAAGAATGGCACAGAAGCTTTCAGTGGGAATCGCAGCTTCTTCAGGAGGGGAAGTAGCCTGAAAGCGTCCTGTCAGAATCCAAGAGTTGTGTGAGAAGAATGGGAGCCTTTGGAAATGGCAGAGAAAGAGCAAGAAAGCCTCCAGGAAATGCAAACTTATCTGGGCAAGGCCTAGTCAGGCTTCATCCACCTCTAGTGGGCTATGAGGTAATTCTGAAGACTGATGTGAGCTACATCTGAGCAAACAATGACATTTTGAAGCCATTTCATCTCTCCTAATTATACTTGGGAAAGTGAAATTGAAAATGGCTCAGTTGTGTCTGACTCCTTGCAACCCCATGGACTACACAGTCCATGGAATTCTCCAAGCCAAAATACTGGAGTGGGTAGCCTTTCCCTTCTCCAAGGCATCTTCCCAACACAGAGATCAAACCCAGGCCTCCTGCATTGCAGGCGGATTCTTTACCAACTGAGCTATCAGGGAAGCCAAATTATACTTGGGAGGAGAAAACATAAGTCTTTTCCTGGAAGCTTCTGGGGTCTATGTTACAGGGGTCTCCAACTTTGGGAAGACTTTTCCAACCAGTGGATTGTGTTGAAGCCACCCCCAGTGCCAGCAGAATGGTGGTGAGAGGTAGCAGTCACAGGAAGCTTCCCAGGGCATGTTTAGGGACTGAGAAACACTTCACTCTCTGTTCTAGAAAAAGAGAGAACCATGGTTTGCCAGTGAAGTGACATGAGTGAGGAGAACAAGACCCCAGCTCTCCCTCTCCCCTTCCTGACCCTTCTTATAGTTTTCCAGGCCATGATCCCTAAGCTACTGCCAAGACTGAGGCCAGCAGAAGGAGAGCTCCCAGCTGAATGCCAAGGTCACCCAGCTACTATTGGTCAGTGTGTGAAAGTGAATGTGTTAGTCACTCAGTCATGTCCTACTCTTTGCAACCCCATGGACATAGCCCACCAGGCTCCTCTGTCCATGGGATTCTTCAGGCAGGAATATTGGAGTGGGCTGACATTTCCTTATCCAGGGGATCTTCCTGACCCAAGGACTGAACTCAGGTTTCCTGCATTGCGGGGAAGATTTTTTACCATCTGAGCCACCAGGGTTCATAAAAAAGCTGAAAGTTTATGAGGCCTCACCGTTAGAAATAATTTCACACTCCCCTGATTTTTCTCACTCTTGTTCCCCTGTTCCCAGCATGATGCTTGATGCAGAGTCAGCATTTAATAAATGTTTGAACTGTGTCATAGAACTCATACCAGCCAGCTCTCTTACCCTTTGATAAATTCCTAATCTCGCTACTAAATTATAAGATCTTCAAGGATAATCACATTGGCAGATTTATCCATGTGTCCCCCTCCCCTGCCAACACCTAGCAGAACATCCAGAACATGGTAAGTTTTTAGTAAGTGGTGGCTGACTCTGTAGTCTGTGGCACAATCCCCTTACATGCAGTCTTATCACAGGGGTCTCTGGACAGCATGACTTGTGTTTGCACATGTGCACACATGTACACACATGTTTGTGTTTGTGTGCATGGACAGGCACATACTCTTGTCTGCATTTACATCTGTATTGGTGTACATGTGGGGTTTCCCTGGTGGCTCAGATGGCAAAGAATCTGCCTGGATTGCAGGAGACCTGGGTTCAATCCCTGGTTTGGGAAGACCTCCTGGAGAAGGGAATGGCTACCCACTCCAGTATTCCTGCCTGGAGAATTCCATGGACAGAGGAACCTGGTGGGCTAGAGTCCATCAGATCATGTGCATATCTTGCTCTGAAAGGACCTGCTGCTGCTGCTGTTGCTAAGTCACTTCAGTCGTGTCCAACTCTGTGTGACCCCATAGACAGCAGCCCACCATGCTCCCCCATCCCTGGGATTCTCCAGGCAAGAATACTGGAGTGGGTTGCCATTTCCTTCTCCAATGTATGAAGGTGAAAAGAGAAAGTGAAGTCGCTCAGTTGTATCTGACTCTTAGCGACCCCATGGACTGCAGCCTACCAGGCTCCTCCATCCATGGGATTTCCCAGGCAAGAGTACTGGAGTGGGGTGCCATTGCACCAAGGAAAGTGAGAAGTAGGAGGCCATAAGTTTTGGATAGTTATCAACCATACTATCTGCAATTTTTTAAAAATATATATTTCTATAACATTCTGCTGACTGACCCTCTGGGTTCTTATTGGTTGACTGAAAATATTCAAAAACAGATAACAGATCATCCGGTCTCCTTCTCCTCTTGCTTTATAGCTCAGGAGACTGATCCAGAAAGGTTAAACAGCTTGCCCAAGGTCACACAGCAGATGATGGAGCCAGGGCCTCGCATCCTCTCACCTCCTTGAGTCTCAGCAGCCTAGTTTGAGCTCTATGACTCTTGAGAACCTACTTTTGCTAAAGTTACCAAATGGTCCTAGTTGTCAAATTAAATGAGCATCCCTAGTACGTTTCTTTTTTCTTTCTTTACTATTTCATGCCAACTAGACTCTCCCTCCAGTTGAAACCCATGACCTCCCTTAAATGTTGCTAACAGTCATGCTAATGGTCATCGGCCATGTGATGGGGAACAAGCACATTCAAGAACTCTGTTTTGTGACCCTTATCCCCCACAATGAACTCTAGCAGTCAGATATATGATTGTCCTCGTTTTTTAAAATTTATTTGGCTGTGCTGTGTCTTAGTTGCAGAACATGGGCTCTACTTCCCTGACCAGGGATTGAACCTGCCCCCCTTGCATTAAGAGAGCAGAGTCTTAACCACTGGACCACCAGGAAATTCCCATGATTGTCTCTATTTTAACTTAGGAATACTCGGAGAAGTGAGGATGAGGAACTTGGCCAAGGTCACACAATTCATGAATGGTTAACTCGAAATTTAAACTCAAAAGTCAGCCTGTGGATTAGGTATTTCCCACCACAATTGGGAAGTACCAAGGAAAATGAGAAGTGGGAGACCACAAGTTTTGGCTAGTTACCAACCCTACTATCTGCAATTTTTTAAAATATATATTTCTATAAGATTCTGCTGACTGACCCTCTGGGTTCTCATCGATTGATTGAAAGTATTCAAAAACAGAGAACAGATCATCTGGTCTCCTCCTCCTCTTGCTCCTCCACAATTTTCAGCTCTTGCCTCTTTCTCACCTTTCTTGGTCACATGCCTTCTCAGTTTCTCCCTCCTCTCCTGTCCCTGAAATATTATCCCTCTGAGTTCCAGTCTCAGTTCTCATTTCTTTTCCCCTCTTTTGATCATCTCATCCACTCTCAAGACTTTCTTACAACCCCTGTACGACTCCATAATCTTTTCCTCAAGCTCAGACCTCTACTCTAGGTCACAAACAAATAAAAGCTCTATATACAGGTCTACTTCAATATCTGTATCTGCTAAGGTCCATTGCACAGAATGGTCTCCTTTCCTAACTTCTGCTCAGTTCAGTTCAGTCACTCAGTCACGTCAGACTCTCAGACTCTCTGCGACCCCATGGACTGCAGCACGCCAGGCCTCTCTGTCCATCACCAACTCCCAGAGTTTACTCCTGGAGTTTACTTCTGCTCAGCTGATAAGAAATTTGGTTTAGCTTTATGATATTCCAGTGTCTTTTCTCCTCATGCTACTTGGGTTTGGTTTCTTTAAGGCAAAAATAGCAAACTAATCCTTCCTTTTTATTTTAACTAAAGGTATATTTATTACTTTTAACCAAAGGGTTAACACAGGCTGCAAGAGGAACACTCCACCTGTCAGCTGAGGCAAGGTCCCAGTTGCTCAGGAAGCCAGTCAAGACTCCAAAAACTCCTTCTTCATCACTGCCATCATCCTGGGCCTGGCATCTGATCTCATGATCGTGGTCAGAAATGGGAAATCAAAGGCTGATTTTGATTTTGGCTACCATCCGTGGGATCGCATAGAGTTGGACACAACTGAAGCAACTTAGCACACATGTAAAATAGACAGCTAATGAGAGCATACTGTATAGCCCAGGGAACTCTACTCAGTGCTCTGTGGTGACCTAAATAGGAAGTAAATCCAAAGCACAGAGGACATATGTATACATATAACCGATTCACTTTGCTGTACAGTAGAAACTAATGCAACATTGTAAAGCAACTCTACTCCAATAAAAATTAATTTAAAAAATTCCCAGATGATTTGTATATACAATAAAGACATAAAATACATTTTTATCTAATAATAAAATATCTTTCCCATGGTATAGGAGGCTGATCATGACCCATCATCTATTTCTCCCTTTCCCAACCCCTGATCTCACAGGGCTCTCTCTGTGATCTGTTTGACAAATTAAGGAACCTGAGGCATCAAAAATCTAAAGAGGCAATTCGTCTTCTCCATCCTGGCCACCCTAGAGCCTAGCACAGTCCCTACCTCACAAGACACAAGAGTCAAACTGAACTGGATCAGTGAACCCTTTAAAGCATAGATTTCTGAAATAATACAGCACTACATTCATATTGCATCTTTCATCCAGGTATGGTCTAACCGGAACAAGAAACAATACCAGGAGAAAAGACAGTGTCATGAGCTAGATGCATCTTACTGCTCCAAACATGGAAGAGGGCATCATGGGGCAGGGGAGGTGGGGACGTGGTCTTGCCTGTGAAATCTTTGCTGCTCTCAGTTAATTTACTGCCTGAAGTCAAACCCATGCTCTATATATTAAAGCACAGCCCCCACCTTTCTTTTGTTTAAGAAGAGCAAACTTTCACCACAAAGATACAAGAACAACAAATATTGATCTTCTTGACGGATGGTACACCTCTCACCACAGGCCACTCAAGCATCTGCTCGTTACCACCCAGCCCTCCCCTTTGTGAGGAAATCGTGCCAAGTGGCCTCCTGTGTTGAGCCACTGCAGATCGCAAATATTTAAAAGAAATAAATTTCTCTGAATGAAAGCACCTTTCTTTGTTCTTCAACCCCCTCTTCTCCCAAGTCATGTTGATTCTGGGGCTCTGCATACTGCCAGCACCTGGACTTTCAATTGTTTGCTTGCCAAGATCGCTGTGGTTTCCTTGCTTGGTGTTAGGAATCATTATAAGTACAGTAGCCAATGAAGGTGTGTTTTCTTTCTCTCCTGGCAATCTGTAGGGGAAGCATGGGCTTCAGGACACCTAGCAGCAACTGTTATTAGAGTGCAAGGGAAGAGGGGTACAAAAATTGGAACTCCTCTGTCTGAGCACTTGTCTCCTAGGAGGATGAGAAATGGACCACCGTTGCAGATCAAAAGGAAAGGACTGGATTTCCTCAATAGCCTTAGTATTTGGCAGAGAAATTTTTAAACCTGTTTTTCTGAAATCCAAAAGCATTCTTTTTTTTTAATTAATGCATTTATTTTGGCTTCATCGGTTCTTAGTTGCAGCACTTGGGATCTTTCACTGTGTCATGGGTATCTTCCGTTATGGTGCACCAACTCTCCAGTTGTGGCTGGTGGGCTCTGGAGTGCAGGGGCTCAGGAGTTGTGGTACGCAGGTTTAGTTGCTCTGAGGTATGTGGGGTCGAAGTTCTCTGACCAGGAATCAAACCCGCATCCCTTGCATTGAAGAGAGGATTCTTAACCACTGGACTACTTTGGAAGTTTCCAGAACAATTCTTTAACTGAGCATGAAGACTTGCAATCAGAAATAAGTATGGAATTTCAGCGAGCAGAAATTCAAATTGTGACTGAGGGTGGCAACTTAGAATATTACCCCAAGTGTCTAAATACAAATACTGAATAAAGCTACTATTTGACATTAAGCATCACCCACCATTCAATGGAGTAGGATGATCCCCCACGTGATCTTGATTGCTGCTCTTAATCTCTCTCCACTGAGCTATGTTTCAAGGTAGCATTAGAGTTAAGTAAACTTCAACCAAACCTTGTGATCAAGTTAGCGTTGATGACAAACTGGATGTAGGGACAAATGGTCGGTGTAAAGCTTTAGCTTTTCTCTTACCCAAAGCTGACTTCTCAAAGTGTTGCAGCCTCTGTTAATACTACCAATGGGAAGGATGTTTGTTACTTTTCATTCCCTATATATCTTTATTCTATTTCCAGAAACAATTATTGGGAATCTACACAGCTCAACATTCAAAAAACTAAGATCATGGCA
Source organism: Redunca redunca (assembly GCA_006410935.1). Classification (NCBI taxonomy): domain Eukaryota; kingdom Metazoa; phylum Chordata; class Mammalia; order Artiodactyla; family Bovidae; genus Redunca; species Redunca redunca. Next base: position 1,382,968 of record SJYQ01104756.1, read on the forward strand.
TCCGGTTCCATTGCTTCATTGCAAATAGATGGGAAAACAATGGAAACAGTGACAGGCTTTATTTTCTTGGGCTCCAAAATCACTGCAGATGGTGACTGCAGCCATGCACTTGCTCATTGGAAGAAAAACTATGACCAAACTAGACAGCATATTAAAAAAGAGACATTACTTTGTCAACAAAGATCCGTCTAGTCAAAGCTATGGTTTTTTCAGTAGTCATGTACGAATGTGAGTTGGATTATAAAGAAAGCTAAGCACCAAAGAATTGATGCTTTTGAACTGCAGTGTTGGAGAAGGCTCTTGAAAGTCCCCTGGACTGCAAGGAGATCAAACCAGTCAACCCTAAAGGAAACCAACCCTGATTATTCATTGGAAGGACTGATGCTGAAGCTGAAACTCCAATACTTTGGCCACCTGATGCGAAGAACTGACTCATTGGAAAAGACCCTGATGCTGGGCAAGATTGAAGGCAGGAGGAGAAGGGGATGACAGAGGATGAGATGGTTGGATGGCATCACCAACTCAATAGACATGAGTTTGAGCAGCTCTGGGAATTGGTGATGAACAGGGAGGCCTGGCATGCTGCAGTCCATGGGGTCACAGAGTTGGACACAACTGAGTGACCGAACTAAACTGACACAACTCAAAATCTTGATCCATACAGTTAAGTGAGTGATTCCCCTAAACTTCAGGAATAAAACAAATGCTCAGATCTGACACACCAGCACATTACAATGCTATTAGAGCTGCAGGGTTTGAAGTTCAGAATCAAGGTGCTGTAATGAGATTTCATTGGGGCAACCAGGGTCAAGGTTTGACAGTAAGAGACTGCAGGGTCTGGAGTGGCTGCAGCCATCTCATAAACACAAGAAAAGTGTCTGCTGGCTTTAAATTACTTTTTGGTGAGACAGCTTGAGTTGGGTGAGCTCTACTACTTTGCCAATTCTGTCTGGTTCTTAGAGACTTGTATTTGTGATAGGAGGATCCAAATGCAGTCTGTGATCATAGAATAGTCTGCTTCACCTTGGGGAAAGCTGATCAGTTCTGATAAGTGTTGTACTGATAAGAATGATGTGCACTTCACCTTGTTGACACATCCCCTAACCAGTTGAGCCAAAAAGTCCTAGGTAATTTATTCATCCCAAAAGTGAAAGATAAACTACAAGCCCTTACAACTAAAATAAAAAGGTATTTTGGTCTTGTCAACATACAGAGGAGCTGAAACTAGCCTCCCTTTGGGGGCTGGATTAGGAAGATCACCAAAGAATTACATAACAAGTGTTTTTAAATTATATGAAAATCATTAAGCCACCTTCATTTTCTTATAAGGCCTCCACAAATTACAAGAAATATCAGAGGAAACATCACAAAGCCACTATTTAAATTTAAAATGAAATTCTGATTTACATAGAATGGGTTTGCACAGTCAAATATTTTTAGGAAAATTATTCTATAAAAATCATCAATTCTAGATGTACTAAAATTTATGTTTCAAAATAATCTATCATAAATGTATCTTCGTATTTCACCCTCCATAAAATACATAGTTGTTAGTTGCATCAGCAGAAAAACTCTCCTGAAAATCGAAATTTATCAAAAGTTATTGGCAATCTTGGCTATCCAATCATATTTAATAGTAAGGCACTAAGAGGCTGACTACAAACTCTGGACTCACTGGAAGCCTTGTTGATTACTGGGCTTCACTGTGGCATGAGTCAGTTATCCTGCCCTTTCCTTGAAAGACTCCTCAATGTCAGAATGTGAGGGTTTTTCTCTGGTTTCTCCAGAGAAGATTCCTCCAAATCCCAGCCTGGGAAATTGTTGCTTGGTTGATGGCACTCAGGGAACAGAAGAGGAGAAAGGATCACCTTCTAAATTTCAGGAAACCCCTGTTTGGAGATCCCACTTTATCTCTGAGGCCAGTGTCCCTCTCTAACTTAATTTTACTGGATAATAAATCTCTTCTCCTTGGAAGGAAAGCTATGACAAACCTAGATGGCATTTTAAAAAGAAGAGAGATCATTTTGCCAACACAGGTCTGTCTAGTCAAAGCTATGATTTTTCCAGTAGTCATGCATTGATGAGAGTTAGACCATAAGGAAGGCTGAGTGCAGGATTGATGCTTTGCACTGTGGTGTTGCAGAAAACTCTTGAGAGTTCCTTGGACTGGAAGGAGACCAAACCAGTCAATCCTAAAGGAAATCAACCCTGAATATTCATTGGAAGGACCGTTGCTGAAGCTCCAATAACACTCTGGCCACCTGATGTGAAGAGTCGACTCACTAGAAAAGACCCTGATGCTGGAAAAGATTGAAGACAAAAGGAGAAGGGGGCAGCAGAGAATGAGATAAGATAGCATCACTGATTCAATGGACATGAATTTGAGCAAACTCCAGGAGATGGCTGGGGACAGAGGATCCTGGCATGTTAGAATCCATGAGTCTCAAAGAGTCAGACACAACTTAATGACTGAACAACAAAATCTCTGTCCTGACTCTGGAGGTTGAGCTAAGGAAAAGCAGAGCCCTGCATCCAGACTGTCACCAGCCCCTTATTTTAGCCCTGCTTTAGAAAATATGTGAAACCTTCGAGTTCCAGTTTTCTCAGCGGTAAATGAGTTGACTCACTTCTCCTTGTAGGACCCCTGTGTAGACTTGCTCTGGGCAATCACTCCTCCTGTGACCACTTTTTAACCAGCTTCACAGCTTCCAAAGAATTGTTGAAAATGCTTACTTGATATTGTCTCCTCTCTTTGTCTTTGTTTTTTATCCTCGTGGGTGAATGTTTTTGTTTTAAAGCAGTGCTTCCCAATTTTTTCAAAGTCACAAGGGACAAAAAAACATATAACATTTGTTGGAAAGTAGTAAAGGCAACTCTTCTTACCCTCATCCTCCCCACCTAAGACAAATACCTCCATAATGAGTCACTTAAGTCACAGAGGCTTGAACCCCAGACACATTCATCCTGGTCCCTGGTGACCAGAGAAAAAGGAGCATCTACCCCAACCAATGAAACAAAATTGCAGTGAAGACAAAGGGGACAATCTAAAAAGAAACTAACATACAACTTGGAAGGACAGTGTAACACAGCACTGAAGGCCCTAGTGCCTGAGCTGGAATCCTGCCCTCCACTTTTTACTGCATCTCTGATCCTGGGGAAATTGTTCTATCTCTCTTGATGTCAATGCCCTCATCTGGAAAACGGGATTTTAGAGTAACTCTTGTTGCTATGAATGTTTAAGGGAGAATGTAACTGCAAAGTGCCTAGCATAGAGTTGGTGAAACAATGAGTGGAGGAAATACTGATAAGGGTTAAAATGAAAAAGACAACATTCACAAAGAAAAAAGATAGAGTCTTAGGGAAAAAACATTAAACAGAGAATAAAAGGGAACAGAGCCACAGTTTACAAACACATAGATCCTTAGGCCCCTACCATCCACAAAAATACAGAACAGATGGATAGAGATATATAATATATAAAACAGGATATGTGTATAAATATATATAATATATGAAAATATATATATACATATATAATGGAGAAGGAAATGGCAACCCACTCCAGTATTCTTGCCTGAAAAATTCCATGGACAGCAGAGCCTGCCAGGCTACAGTCCATGGGGACGCAAAGAGTCGATTACAACTGAGCCACTGCACACACTCACATACAAATATGTGTTTGTCAATAGTATCTGAGTTCCTTTTATGTGACAGAGGTTCTAAGAGTTAGCTTGTTTTCAGGAGAGGGACAAACTTACTATCTCCACTTGGTTATTAATTAGCCCTTCAAATGAGGTCAGGCATTCTACCCTATTGTTAGCTCTCTTTTTACAAGACTATAAATAAAAGTACAACCCATCTCCCATCTTATCATCTGCCTCACTCAGATGCCAGCCCACACATTATTCTCTGTGGAAAAAAAGTCCAATGTGAATATTTAATATTAAATTGTTGAGGGATGTATATGTGTGAAGGGCCAGACCATCACACACTTGTAACTATATACTCCAGTATGTCAAAGCAAAAAAATCACTAAAGTAGGAGACACTAAATAAAAGGTCAGTGGCTTTTGGATAGCTATGAGTACGTATGTTATTAAACCTACAAATATTGCTTCTCAAGAAAATATAAAGTTCCTTCCAGGTTCCTGTTAGTGTTTGAGGTTTAGATTGTACTTGGACAAAGGAATCATAATTCAATTATCCAATGATTTATTACAAAACACTTTGCCCACACTGGCTATTCTGATGTGTAAACATCAGAGTATTACACTCCCTCTATCCCAGGCTTCGCATTTCAGATTTCATTAGCCAATAAAGCCAGGTTTATTTATAATAAAGTTAAGCCCTTCAAACCACTGACCATGGAAACCAGATTTTGAAATAATTCAGATTTGTGTTTCTGTTCTTTCTAATTAAGGGTAATATCGGGAAGCACAGACAGTGGGTAGCATTGTTGGAGCACCATGGATTTAAGCAAGAAAATCTGATTATCAGCTCATGTCAGAAGCCAAGCGATAATGCAGCTTAGCATTCGTTTGGGTTTTCTCTTTGGCCAAAGATAATTACCGTTCGTGAGGCCTTACGTAAGTGTATCTAATATCTAGGGCCCTAAAATTTATGAATAGCAAAAGCACACAATAGGCAAAGAAGAATTACTGTATTTATTATTTCTATGGCTTGTTCCACCATGATAATTTCGTTATCTAGCAGTCAAACCTCTAAAATCAAAGTATAATTTCTTAAAGGACAAGAAGTTAGCTATGCTGGCAAGGTTTTCTGCCCAATTTCCTCTGATGAAAGTTTTTTATACCGAATTAGAAGTCGAAGAGCCAGAATTTTAAAAGGAAATTTACCAAAGGGGATTCATAGTTACCTACTGAGGTCACTGCACAAACAGATGTTAAGCTTCTGCGGTGAGATTTCTTTTTTCATAAAGTGTAATTTCTTAAACCTGTGCTGTTGATAATAAATGCAATGCTTCCTACCAAACAACACCAAAAGATGTGTAAGATGTAAAACAGTTCTTGGCAAAGAAGATGGTGTCTCAGAGAGTAATGCTGTGTTGCAAGCAACTTGAGTACACATCACATAGAATAAATTTGGGAAACCCAGAAGGGGAAAAAAATTACTGGAACTAAGGATTAAAAGTTTGATAAAAGCAGATCTAATTATGAGGATGAAAAAAAATACCAAGTTGTAAAATTGCCAAAATAAGAAAGCTGAGATCCACCAAAGGATAAAGATACAATTGCTTTTGGAAGAAAAAGATAGTGTGATTCTCCATAACTGTAGTTTATTTTTTTAGGAATATGTTTTATAATTTGTTTACTACTCATTATATGCCACCAGTAACTAACACTTTATTGAGTATCTACTACACTGTTCTAAACACTTTTGACATCCTTAATGCCTCAAATCTTCCCAGTAACCAATGACATCATTATTTTATCCTCCCCATTTTACAGAGGAGGAAAATGAGTCACCGAGAGGTTAAATAAATTTCCCAGCTGCCTTCCACTACTCTCAAAGTTACATAAAAATTTTGTTGATGAAATCCATCCTGGTAATTAGATTCGGCTTTATATATCAAACTTCTAAACTCTAGTTCAAACAAATTTTCCCCTTCAGGGTCCCAAAATCTATTCCATGTGACGCTGGGTTGGCCAGAAAGGTCATTTGGGTTTTTCCATAAGTTGGTATGGGAAAACCCAAACAAAATTTTTGACCAACTCGATATATACTCAGGCTGCTCACTTTACAGCACTTTACAGCAATGCTCACTCTAATTCCAACCTGAAGGCAATGGCGTGTCAAGACCCATCAGAGTAGCTCCACTGCTAGCTCAGGCTCCAAGCACCAACTCTCCATCCTTGAGCGAATCACCCAACTCTCTGATAATGACAGGTGACGGTAAGGTCAAAGACAAAGCTCTTACAGTCTGAATCTAGAACATTCCCCACACTCCCCAACTCTGCTCCTGAGCTCTCACTTGCAATCTAGGTTTATTTGAGGTGAGTGGGAGGAAGGCAAAAGCACAATCGGAGTAACAACAATGGTGACAATGACAACAGGTGTAACAATAAGAAGGAGAAGTGCTCATCAGCACAAAGAAGTAATGTGTGCGGTGGATTACAGCACGCACCCTGGAGCCAGACTGCCCAGGCCAGATCCTGGACCTACCACTTGGGCAAGGTGCTTTCCTTTTCTTTGCCTTCATTTTCTCACCTGTAAAATAAGAATAACAGCAACTCTCATCTGATAAGATATTTATGACAATATTCATAGAGAATTTATAATAGCCAGATGGAGGGTCACCAACAGGTATTAATACCTATACACATTGGAGGGTTATGGGTAGTAACACAACTAATTGTTCAGTGACAGGTGCCATCAACTGATTGATTATTGTACTGGGAAGTTAAAAATAGAGTCATGAGTTTTCTTTGTTTCTACTTTTTATCCTGATGAAAAGTTAGTGATTTTTTTTCCACCTTGGCCAGAGAACTAAAACAGGAACTTGTGCTTCATGATTTATGTGGCTGACTTCGTCTACTTCTGTTTTTACATTTTAATAACAAAATGTTCTTTTGAGCACTGTAGAATCATATTAGACTATTGAGACTTTTAGGATTTCATGAGGACTGCTTTATGGTGTTCATGAAGATACTAAGGTAGAAGTAGCAGAGGAGAAAATAGTCAAGTTGTTAGGGGCCATGAAGAAGGAGGGAAGAAGGTACAGACGAGCAGTGGGCCTCCTGCCCCCAAATCCAAGGCCTCTGCTCTTCCTCTGACACTAGAGAGATAAAGTAAGGAAGAAGAATAAATATAGCAGAAGTGTACCTAAACCTTCATGGCAGCCATTCCAATGAGTGTGATATGAAGAAGGAAGGAAGGAGAGAGAGAAAGAAGGAAGGAAGGAAAGAAAGGAAAATGAACAAAGGAAGGAAGAAAAAGAAGCTAGGGAAACTGGTTCAAAATGGGTCATGTGGCTATGCACAGTGGCATGGGATAGAAAGTAGTTGAGAGGGTGAATGACCAATATCAGTGCCCAGGCATGGCGGTCCCTTCAGTGTCTGGCTAGAAGCCTCAGTGATGCACCATTAAGGAGGCACAGGTAGTTCAGAGCAAATTCACCAGGAGTTCTCTTACCTTTCATGTTTGCTTGGACTCCTGTCTAGTCGATTTCCCCATACTTTAGCTTTCCTCTTGCATTTTTTTGTTCCTATCATTTTGCTTTACACTCTAGGAGATTTTCCACAACTTTTTGGCAATTTTCTGTTAAATTATTGACTTTCAATACATATATGTTTGATTCTTGAACTCTTTCTGTTTGCTGACTGCTTATTTTTCCAAGACGCAGTTGTTCCTATTTTATGGATTTTCTCAGAATCTCCCAGAGAATATTAATTAGGTATCTTTTTAGAGTGAAATTTTTTTTCTGGTTTCTGAAATATGCTTGTTTCTTCTAATGCCCATTTTTCTATTGAATCTTCTTGGTCCTTTTGTGCAATTGCTGTTGTGGTTGGTGTTCAGTCACTAAGTCATGCCTGACTCTTCACAGCCTCATGGACTGCAGCATGCCTAACTTCCCTGTCTTTCACTGTCTCCCTGAGTTTATTCAAACTCATGTCCACTGAGTTCAGTGATGCCATCTAACTATCTTATCCTCTGTTGCCCACTTCTCCTCCTGCTCTCAATCTTTCCCAGAATCAGGGTTTTTTCCAATGAGCTTGCTGTTCGCACCAGGCAGCCAAAGTGTTGGAACTTCACCTTCAGCCTCAGTGCTTCCAATGAACATTCAGGCTTCCCTGGTGGCTCAGATGGTAATGAACCTGCCTGCAACCCAGGGTTCGATCCCTCATCAGGATCTTCCCCTGAAGAAGGGAATGGCTACCCACTTCAGTATTCTTGCCTGGAGAATCCCATGGACAGAGGAGCCTGGCAGGCTACAGTGCATGAGGTCGCAAGGAGTTAGACATGACTGAACAACTAACACTTTGTGCAATTGGTTTTTCTTAAAATCTGGCAGTCCTTGATATGATGGCTCAAAGCCTAGTAAATGGGCTTCCTCTCTCTTTTTTCCAATGTTTATTCTCTTATCAGAAGATTCAGGGCTACCCCTCAAGGACCATGATCTTGGTAGACACTGTCAAAGCATGTGAACTGAATGGCTTCTTTATCAGTATGGGTGAGCTGGCTGCAGCTCTTCCAAATGTCAGAACGGAAGGGCTTCGTTCTAAGACACCAATTCCCATACTAAGAGTCTGGTCCTCCTTCTACAAACTCTCACCCTCTTTTTAAAAAATACCCTCCAGTTTTCTTTTGTCCTGAAGAGAATACCCTGCCTGCAAATCACTCCAGGCCTCTCATCGTCCCCTGAGGGTGGAATACCTTGCCTGATTGGAGAATGTGGAGGAAACAACTGAGTACCTTTGGCTCAGTGAACACTCCTCCTTCATCTTTGGAGGTCTATGGAATGCATGTGGCTCCCCTGCACCTTTAGACATGAGGTTAGTTTTCAGAATTCATCTGCTGTCCCCTACCACAGGGGAACTCTGTCATATTAAAGTGCTGCCATGGAGCCTCCGGCAAGCCGGCCATTCTGGAAATCAGAAGACAAAGCCTATTTTTTGGCACACACTTAAATCACATTTCTACCCTATCTGGTGTTTTGACCTCTTTTAGCAAATATTTCTGTCTCTCTCCCTGCTTCAAAATTGATGCAAAGAGTAAAAAAAAAAAAAAAAAACAACTTATACATCGATTCACAGATTCATGTTGATGTGTGGCAGATTAGCCTCCAATTAAAATAAATAAATTTAAATTAAAAAAAATTTTTTTAACAAAACATTAAAAAAAAAACATTGATTCCTCAGATTCCCCCAATAGGAACATTTGTCTGGTCTTGTTTGGTTTGGAGTTTTGTGTTTGTTTTATTTTACCTGGTCTTATTTTCACTTTTGTTTTCTGGTCTATTCAGCATCAAACCAATTATTTGCATCATGGGGAAGAAATTCGCCACTGGGAAGCAGCACCCAGTAGAAACCAAAGGGGCAGACAGACCCTCCAGTTTCTGCCCAATCCTTGCTTGTTGTTTAGTCACTCAGTTGTATCCAGCTCTTTGTGACCCCATGGACTGTAGCCCACCAGACTTCACTCTCCATGGGATTCTCCAGGCAAGAATACTGGAGCGGGTTGCCATTTTCTTCCCCAGGGGATCTTCCCAATCCGGGAATTGAACCCGGGTCTCCTGAGCATCTCCTGCATTGCAAGCAGATTCTTTTACCACTGAGCCACATGGTACCAGGCAAAGGTTTTTCTTTCCTAACCTATAGAGATACCTTAGTTGCTATTTTCCAAACCCAGCTCTCTAGACTCATACAGACACTATGAAGACCTAATGTCCTTTCTGCAGTTTGAAGCAGAGAAGGCAATGGCAACCCACTCCAGTGCTCTTGCCTGACAAATACCATAGATGGAGGAGCCTGGTAGGCTGCAGTCCATGGGGTCGCTAAGAGTTGGACACACCTGAAGCGACTTAGCAGCAGCAGCAGTTTGAAGATGGAAAAGCCCTTCCTGATATGCCACCTAGACTGCTTGTGAGGAATGAAACCATGCAGTGACTTAACTCTGATCTGCCCTTTCATCTGTGCACTATTCCGTTTCCAAGAGCCTTAGTGTAATTATTTAAACTTGTTAGGCATTACATTAGAAGCAGTTTTCTCGACAATCTTACATTTTAAAGCCATTTGAGGCAAGAAACGTAACTGCTGCTTGGGACAGTTCTTCCACTTAAGAAAGAAAGAAAGTGAAGTCATTCAGTCGTGCCTGACTCTTTGCGACCCCCTGGACAGTAGCCTGCACCAAGCTCCTCCGTCCATGGGATTTTCTAGGCAAGAGTACTGGAGTGGGTTGCCATTTCCTTTTCCAGGGAATCTTCCCGACCCAGGGATCAAACCCAGGTCTCCAGCATTGTAGACAGACGCTTTACCATCTGAGCTACCAGGGAAGTCCTCCACTTAAGAGAAATACTGCTATTCAATTTATAAGAAAGACAACCTGTATCACTAAATATATCTGTTTTCTAAACTATAAAAATAATGAATGCTCACTCAAAAAGTCTTAAACAGAACAGAAGGCCATGCTGATTTTATCACTCTCAAGAACCAAGCAACATTACAAAAATGTTCTGGAGTTGCTTTCAGTAAATTTTGATGCGTATATAGCACCATCATACACACATTTTTTTTTTTTACACAAATGAGATCACAGTGCAACCCAGTTAAAGCTATGTCATTTCATGGTCCACTTCAGTGTGGGTGCCACAAGAAAGCAAGCCCAAATTCTACATCCAAAAACTGGTTGGAAAGTATAATGTATAGACCAGCAAGTAAGAAACACATATCACTGCCCCCCAAAAAAACTCCATTTTAAAATCTAAAGACTAAAAATTAACCAGTCACTTCATGTTTTTAGCAAACACACTTGCCATTGTCTGGGGCTTTATTGTCCCCCTAGTGAATAGAAGCCTTTAAAAATGTATACGCCTAGAACTGAATACCGTGTCAAATCTATTGGCACTGCATGTTTAAACACCTGCATGTCATCATCAGCCCTTCAAAATATTGTTAAACAATAATTACACTTATGATGAGTAATGAACCCAAATATATTCTTCCTTGAGATGTACTCACTCTCGTGTTATATAAGTAACCCATTGGTAGAATATGAAAGCTACACAGGTAAAACTGGATTCATAAATAAATTCATATAATTCTCAATAAAGTTTTTAAATGATTAAAACAAGCTATATTGATGTCACCTTCTTCACTAGAGAATTCTGGACTTATTTTTCTGAGGACAATGGATTTCATCATTTCTGTTTACCAGAGTACTAAATTTCATTTGTCTAATCAGATTTAAACACCCCCCACCACCCCCAAAAAAGCAGTTTTACTTTGAAATTAGATGAAATTTAGCTTGATTTTTTTTTTCATATTTGAAGTGAAAATGAAAACTTGAGATACATGTTAAGCCTGACTTTGTTTAAAACTAAAAACATTTGCTGATGGATTTAGAGAGAATCTCAGAGGAAATAATTCACCTACTTCTCAAGCCAGAAAGATGACAACTTGCCATTCACTGTGATCAAAAAGGACCAGCCTTGTGAAAAAGAGAGATTCAAATATAAAGTGCACTACTCAGAAGAAATGCTAGTAAAAGCTAATGTACGTAGCTGGCTTTCCATGCATGCCAGGCACAGTGCTAGGCATTTGACATTGAGCTCACTTAACTCCTACAATAACCTTATAAGCTTGGTGCTATTATTTCCCGATCTTGCAGACGAGGGTGCTGAGGCATAGAAAAATGAGACCTATCTCCTAAGTCACAGGCCAAAAAGCAGCAAAGCCAAGATTTGAACTCAGGATGTCTGCCTTCAGAATCTGTCTGTATAAGCATTATCCTTTACCATTTATTCAGTTTTCCACCCACTCAAGCCACAGCCTGAAAACAGGTACCAGTATCCTCAGCATCACATTTCTAAGTAATCTGGAACACAGTAATCCAAAACTCAGTGGTAGTTCCAAACTCTAGAACTGAACTGACCTCTTGAAATTCCATCTTGTCCTGACCCCAGGTTATCTCTCTGGCTTATTGATATGGACTTACTTCTCCTTTCTCAATACTCTAAGCCCTGAAACTCATCTGATCAATGTCACACACACTGTAGTAAGGGAGGTTACTCAAATACTGGCTAAGTGTTCAAAGTCCCTGCCGCTTATCATCTTCCTGAACTTGTCATGAATATGACTTTGGTCCTTAGGCATAAAGTTTATCACAAAAAAGGGTTAGCATGATTCTAAATATGGCAATCGTTCTTGCAGTATGGGACCGCTTAGAAGACACGGAATAAGCTGAAGTCGCACACACTATTTTCAGCTGTTTTTGCTGCAGCTGTCATGAAGTGAACCAGCTCTGAAGTGGGTTGAACTTCCACACACGTTGGAGTGTTGACTGAGCCTCCAGGTGTTAGATCTGGGAGGGAGTCCTGAGAATCAGCCTGGGCTGCCCAGGTACCTCTCCTACCCAGAACCCTGATCTGCTGGGGGAAATCCACACCTGCTAGCTCTTTCTTCAGCTCCAAGAAGTCAGCCGGAATGGTCCTGTTAAACCTAAGTCACATCCAGCCACTCACAGCCCTCCAGTGGCTCCTCAGCTCATTCAGAGTACAATCCTCAACGACTTCCAGGATCTAGGACCAACACCTCCCACCCCCACCCCCCACCCCCAACCATGACTGCTTTGAACAATTTGAGACATTTTTGAGCATGAAAGGGGAGCCTACTAAGAATTACTCTGGAACCAACGACAGGTGTAAACCTGGACTGTCCTAGGCACATAGGGATGTCTTTCATGGAATGAAAGTCATAGACCTTCTCTTGAGTGCCCCCATTATTTCTACCCTATCTTCATGGATTCATTCGTCAAGCCATCCAACTGGTTTCTAACCCTGGGGTCACAGGAGAGGTTGACCTCAGATCCAGGGAATTTGCTGAGGAGTCCACTGTCCCTGAAGACAGGAGGCCCAGAGAGGCTGTGAAGTTCAGTCTAAACTCAGACAGCACATGCTGAACTCACCTGCACTCCCAGCTGCCCTGTTTTCACATCTTCTTGCATCTCAGGTCTCCCTGGGGCCATACTGCTCTTTCTTGAAATAGCAGTTTTAGAAATTCCTTTCATTATTGTATGTTTGTGGTAAAACCTCTCTGTTTTCACTTTAACTCTCTTTATTTAATCCCCATCCTTGAAAGATCACTTCGCTAGTGACTCAAGGTTAATTTATTCTCAGCACTTGAAAGATGTTATTTCAATGTCTTTGGTCTCCAGCATTGCTGCTGGACATTCTACTGCTAGTCTGATTTTCATTCCTCTGTACATGTCTTTTCACTCTCTTATAATTGCATCCTCAGTATCTCATGCAAAATTAACATTTCTGCCAGTTATAGAGCACTTACTAAGTTCCAGGCATAGTTTTAAATGCTTTGCATCATTTCATCTTTTTTTATATAATTACAAATAATATTATTTTTATAATTTTTGTAATTATAAAAATTATA
>SJYQ01104756.1:1396576-1409036 GCA_006410935.1 Redunca redunca
AAGGAAATGGCACCCACTTTATTACTCTTGCCTGGAAAATCCCATGGACAGAGGAGCCTGGTAGGCTGCAGTCCATGGGGTCGCTAAGAGTTGGACACGACTGAGCGACTTCACTTTCACTTTTCACTTTCATGCACTGGAGAAGGAAATAGCAACCCACTCCAGTGTTCTTGCCTGGGGAATCCCAGGGACGGGGGAGCCTGGTGGGCTGCTGTCTATGGGGTCACACAGAGTCAGACACAACTGAAGTGACAGCAGCAGCAGCAGCAGCAGCTGTTTCCAAGGTCCATTCATGTTGTAGCAAACATCAAAATTTCATTCCTTTTTATAGCTGAGTAATATTCCATTGTATAGATATACCACCTTATGACTATCCAGTCATCAATTAATGACACTGGGTTACTTCTACATTTTTACTATTGTGAATAATGTTGCTATGGACACTGGCATAACTGTATCTGTTTGAGTCTCTGTTTTCAGTTCTATACCCCACAGTGGCTATTTTGTTTTACATTCCCACTAGCAGTGCAACAGTCCATTGTATATATATGTTGCAATGTATTTATCCATTCTCCTGTTAATAGACAGGTATGTCTTTTCAGTTTGTCATTACCAAAACTTAAGGCAACAAAAACATTCTTCAGTGTGTATCCCTGAGTACACATAGTCTCTAAATTCACAGATGATGGGAATTATTGGGACAAATGTTTGCATTCTATTACTGTGTTAGCTCATGAACATGCTCTCCAAAGTGATTCCACAGCAGTGAGTACAAGACTTATTTCTCTATACATTTGCCAACAGTTGTTAACTTAAAATCTTATAATTTATGTCAGCTGATGGATACAAGTAAACCTAAACATCAATTAGCACATCTATTAGATATTCAGCTTTCCTGTTTGTGAATTGTCAATTTCTATTCTGTGCTCATTTTTCTACCCCATTACTTATCTTTTTCTTACCAACTGCTATGAATTCTCTGGATATTCAAGATACCAGTTAGTATTTCCTTTCTGAATAGTTACTGTTAACTCATCTTTCCAGACTGAGTGAAAAAAATCTTGGTGAAAAAAGTTCTAATTTTAATGTAGTAAAATTTATCATTATACTGTTTTTATTTTTTAATTTATTTATTTTTAACTGAAGGATAATTGCTTTACAATATTGTATTGATTTCTGCCATACTTCAGCATGTATCAACATAATTTCAAAGTTTGTGATTTACATTCCTTGCTGAAGAAAGCTTTTGTAAAAAAAAAAAAAGAATACTGTAGTGGGTTGCCATTTCCTTCTCCATGATACTGACATCACTTCAGAATTGCATATTTTATTGTTCTGTGACTATTTCAATAATTTGAATAAAGTTTGTGAAATATTAAAAAAAACAACAACATTTAATATCACAATAATATTTTTATTTTTTCTAAAAGTTATTCCTTTCATATGTGGGTCATAAAATCACCCGAGATTTACTTTTTTATATGCTATGAGAGATGATCATTGGAAAAGACCCTGATGCTGGGAAAGACTGAAGGCAGGAGGAGAAGGGGACGGCAGAGGATGAGATGGTTGGATAGCATCACCAGCTCAATGGACATGAGTTTGAGCAAGATCCAGGAGTTGGTGATGGACAGGGAAGCCTGGTGTGCTGCAATCCATGGGGTCAACAAAGGGTTGGACATGACTGAGTGAATGAACTGAACCGAACCGAACTGATGAGAGATGCATTAGGGAATTCTTCCTTTCCCCACCAGTATCTAATATCCCTTCTCATATATACGATTCACATATTCTATTCTGTTCCATTGGTCTATACTTGATCCAATAGCTCATTGTCTTGTATCTTTATGAAAAGTGTTTATAGCTGATACAAGTTCACATATTTTCTTCTTCATAACTCTTTTATTTATACTTAGGCTTTGATCTTCCAAACAACTTGTAGGATCAGCTTTTTAGTTTCACCAAAAACATTGTGATTACCTCTCATTCCTTAGCCTAGTGTCCCTTCCTTAATCTAGGTCCTTCTTTGATCATCAAGTATTTAATAATATTTTGTACTTCTCTCCATATGTGTCTTAAAAATATTTTGTTACATTTATTCCAAGCTAATTGGTAGCTTTGGTTTTAATAGTTTGGAGATAATTCTCAAAGTATATAATCAATATTGTCCTTTTCCTCCAATTCTTGTACCTCTCACTCACTCAACTGCTATGAACCTAGTCCCAACCACCACTGGAGTATTCTAGTAACTTTCCGCTGGGACTCAAGGTCTCTTATTTCCCCAACACTTCATCATATGCAAACAGCCAGAGAAACTTAAAAAGCAAATCAGATCATTGCATTCCCAGCCATAAAATAAACTCTCATATGGCTTCTGCCCATTGGCCACAGTTCATCACACAAGTTCCTGTATAATCTGGCCCCTGCCCACTACTCCATCTGCTTCCAGCTGCACTGAGACTCAGTCAGCTCTCAGATGTGCTAAGCCCAGCCCATCTCCAGGATGTTCTTTCTGCTAGGTGCAGTCTGCCTCCAAGGACTTTCTGTCAACCAGAGCTTTACCTGAGTGCCTTCCTCTTACAGACTGCCTCTTCAGAAAGGGCCTCTCTGGCCATCTCACCCTAGCTAAAGCAGCAACCGCCTGCCACCATAAGTCACCCTCAACCTCAGTACCCCAACTTACCTTCTTTACACCATTGCAGTTTTCATTACCTTATGTATTTTCATTACCTTATGTTTCAATTGCCTTATGTATTTGCGCTGCTTATTTTCCACTATTTCTTTTTCTCACTTTATGATGGGTTTCTTTTACTGTTGCTTTTAGAACAGCCAGCTGACCCCGACTGGTGTCGATAAATAGAATACAACATATAATGTATAATGTTGGAACACACACCATATAATTATTTGAGGTATAATTGTTGTTGTTGTTTAGTCATTAAGTTGTGTCCAACTGTTTGGTAACCCTGTGGACTGTGGCCTTCCAGGCTCCTCTGTCCATGGTATTCTCCAGACAAGAATATGGGAGTGGCTAACCATTCCCTTTCCAAGGGTCAAACCCATGTCTCCTGAATTGCAGGCAGATTCTTTATCATCTGAGCCACTAGGGAAGCCCATAATACATGGTAGTATTATATACGGTCTAATATATTACATAAAATATGTTCTATATACAACAATATACAATGTACCACACATAATATATAATATATACTATGTAATAAAATGTATAGTAGTCAATCTACTACAATGACAAATAATATGAAAGCCTTTGAAAGATGTACATCTTAAAATTTTGTATTCCTACTTCTATAATTCCTCCAAAGTCACACACATAGAGAACGAGAAAGAAGAGGAGCAGCAAGGAGGAGAATGGAGGAGAAAAGGGAGGAGATTTCAACAATTTGAAAGCGGATCCAGCTGATGCTGATGCTTTCATAGGACTGCACTTGTTTCCCAGTCCTTGCCATGAGGAGAGGGGTGATGGGTATCCATGTGGCACCTGTCCGTAATCCTGAGAGGTTGTGTATGGCTGTAGCAAAGCTTATTACAATGTATGGTTCTCACTGTCACCTGCACCACTCTCTGCCAAGTGAATGGGCCTGTGGTCCCTTCTTATAAAGCCTTGACCTCTCGGGGCCTGTGCATGAAGAGTGGAGTGGCAAAAATCAGGGGATTTTGCTGGAGTCTGTTTCCTCCACAACACAGTCCATGCTGGGAGTCATGGAATCCCTTCAGTTACTCAAAGTCCAAACGGAAAAATAACTAAGGAAACAGCATATCGTAGATGCCTTATTTAGATATGTTCCTGGGTTTAGCAGTTAGAAAACCAGGTCATGCTTTTTAACCAGGTCATGTTTTGGATCTTCCCTCAGCTGGCCTTTTACTTTCATCTTTAAACATGTGATTTTCCACATCACTTGATTGCTACTCTTGATTTCTATTTCCGGTCACCATATGCTACTTTTCAGCAAGCAGTAACTTGGAGCAATTTTGCCACAATTTTTGGAAAGTAGAAACTATTGATGATAAAACTAGAACTGCCTCCTACCTTAAGGTTTGGGACTTTATGATTTCATCAGTGTCTCTGAGATCTGTAAGTAAATAAGTGAAAGTCACTCAGTCATGTCCAATTCTTTGTGACCCCACGGACCATGCAGTCCATGGAATTCTCCAGGTCAGAATACTGGAGTGGGTAGCCTTTCCCTTCTCCAGGGGATCTTCCCAACTCAGGGATTGAACACAGGTCTCCTGCATTGCAGGCAGATTCTTTACCAGCTAAACCATCAGGGAAGCCCTTGTGGTCATCTCTAAAGCCCTGAGCTCTGTAGTCATCTCTAAAGAACATTGCCTTTCTCTTCATGGTAAACAGGAAGGAAATGAAGGCAATTAGAGCCCTTAGGATGTAAATTTCAGTGTTGGTTGAAAGGTTCTTTTTTTCCCCCTGGTCCTGCTTTTGTTTAAAAAAGAAAAAAAACACTGGTAGGACTAAACCTAGGAGCTACCAGAGCTCCATGCCAGCTGGCTGGGCCAGCTATGGCGACCATCTCCAGGTGCACATCACAGCCATTTACAGACATGCATATGCACACTGCAGGACAGACAGTCACTTACGCTTTCCCCAAGAGGGGATCATTAGCAACTTGTGAGTACAAGGTAGGCTGGGGAGAACACTACTAACACCTCTGCCTTTTGCTTGATGAACTCAGTTGTTTCTTTTTATTGATTATACTAAGATAACATCATTATCCTCTTTTCTGCATGTTATACCAATACAAGTGCTGCCTTTCTATTCTTGCTCATCAGATTGATTAATGATACATGTTGTTTCCCCCCCTCCCCACCTCAGTGCACATATCTGTGTGTAAAGGAAAAAGGGGTAGAATGATTTCAAACAGGGATCCAAAGTACTATGGGAAATGTCTTTTAGCATTCTCCTTATTTTGAAATCTAAAAAATAAATCTTTCTCCAATTATACATTTTTTAAGTGAAGGAACAAATCCTTTTATGTACTGAGAAATGGACTATTTCCTGCTATATCAGTAAACAAGGATGTCACAGTCATCAGACTGCAGCCCTCCGCACCCCACTCCAGTACTCTTGCCTGGAAAATCCCATGGATGGAGGAGCCCGGTAGGCTGCAGTCCATGGGGTCGCTAAGAGTCGGACACAACTGAGCAACTTCACTTTCACTTTTCACTTTAATGCATTGGAGAAGGAAATGGCAACCCACTCCAGTGTTCTTGCCTGGAGAGTCCCAGGGACGGGGGAGCCTGGTGGGCTGCCGTCTATGGGGTCGCACAGAGTCGGACACGACTGAAGTGACTTAGCAGCAACAGCAGCGGCAATGTGAGCTGGTGAGCCCTCAGGGCTCAGGAAGGAGAAGAATACCTGTAATCCAACAGGTATCAGACTGCAGCCACTCCATATGGTGAGCCCCTAGGGAGCTCAGGATGTGAAAAAGCACAGGATAGCAGCCCAGGACAACTGAGATGCATATGAAAGGAGTGATTTCACTGAGGCCAGACTCTTGCATCTTCCCATACACAGAAAAGCACAAAATTCTTTAACTTAGTATAGCTGGTTTTCTATAATTTACAATAATCGTTTGATGTTCAGACTATCTGCCTTTTGTTGCAAAACTTCTATATAATCTGGCTCGTCCCCCTCCTCACCTCCTCAGAACAGTTCTCTCAAGATTACTTGAGATGCTGTTTCCCAGGCTTGAGGTCTTAAAAATTCCCACCAAATAAAACATAACTCTTAACTTTTAGGTTGTGACTATTTTTTAAGTCAACAGTATCAAGCAACTGATCTCCAAATGATGACACAATGGATACAGTCCTGCCAAGGACACCCTGCTTACTCACGTGTGCATGGGACACCCTGTCCTCTCAGAGTTGCACTTCTCACAATGGGAATATAGCTGGAGGATTTCTGAAAAATTTGAAACACTTTAGTAATTCTTATAAAGCTATATTTCCATTCCTGAGTTAAACTGGGGGAAGATCAGAAGCCATTTATTCTTTTTTTTAATGGAATATTACCCAGTGATGAAGGAAATGGCAACCCACTCCAGTATTCTTGCCTGGAGAATCCCATGGACAGAGGAGCCTGGCAGGCTACAGTCCATGGAGTCGCAAAGAGTCAGACACGACTGAGCGAGTTCACTTCACTTCACCCAGTGATGAAGAAGAATGAAATTCTGCCATCTTCAGTGATGTGGATGGACCTAGAGAATACTATGCTTAGTAAGTCAGATAAGGACAAATACTATATATCACTTACATGTAGAATCTAAAACATAATATAAATGAATGCATATGCAAAACAGAAACAGATTCATAAATATAGAAAACAAACTAGCAGTTACCAACGGGGAGAAGGAACAGGGAGGGGCAAATTAGTCGTACAGGATTAAGAGATGCAAACTACTATGTGTAAAATGATAAACAACAGGAATATGGCACAGGGAATTATAGACATCATCTCAATAACTTAGTGGATTATAAAGTGTAAGGATACTGAATCCCTATGTTGTATACCTGAAATTAATATAATATTGTAAATCAATTATTCTTCAATTTAAAAATTCAGACAATGGCTATTTACTCACTCAGTGCCTGACATTGGACAGGACATTGCCCAGGACATTGCCCAGGGTGCTAAGGAAGCAATGGTGAGGCCAAACAGATACAATCCTTACCATCAAAAGTCCAGAGGAAGACATGGGTAGTAATTAAGAATTATACAAATAAATGTAAATTTTCAACAATGACAGATATTATGAATGAGAGAGACTAAGAATTTTGGGAGCACAGTGATGTATTAGGATGAAATAGAATTATGCATGTATACGCTTTGCCATGTGACTTTGAAGTGTCTCCCACTTGAGTAAATGAAGTATGTTTCATCGTCTCATTGGTGCCGACAAAGGCCCCGACTCGTTTCAGCCAATGACATGTTTGTAAGCATGACATGAGAAGAGGTTTTAAATATATGTGCAGGGTTTGGCTCCACCTCTTGCAGTCGTATGTTGACAAGAGAAAAAAAATGCCCTAGGCAGCTACTGGCCCCAGATAGGAGACAGATGTAACAGATTCAAACCTAACCCACAGCCTCAAGCTAATCCCAGATGTGGCTAGCAGAGACAAAGCCAACCCACAGACCTGCAAACGTGAATAAAAAATGGCTGCTGATGAAGGTAAGCTACTGATTTAGGTGCTTGTTATGCAGAGTCATTATTGCAGAAATATAACTGAAACAGATATACAATAGATACAGTAAGTTCATTCAGGAGGTCAGGAAAGGCACCCATGAGTATGGGACAATGGTAAGGAGCCTTGTAGTTTTACTTAAAATACCAAACCTTAAAAAGACCATCTCAGGATTTATTTTCATATTTCTGTTTCTCAACTTGCTGCTTTTTTGTTTGGTTAGCCAATCCTCAAAGTCTTTGGCTTTTTGTTGGTCAATGTTTGCTAATATTGTGCCTCAGCCTTTTAGTGACCCAAATAACCTGGCATTAAGAAGCAGAGACCCCAACCGAGCTATGACCAGGACATAAGCATATGACGAAATACCAAAGAAAGCAACTGTGACTCCACCACTTCCTCTCCTCGAGGTGATTAGAGTCCAAAGCAGAAGATGGTAGGCAAAAGAATCACATAAATAAAGGCAAGTTTTCAATGATACTAAATGTTATAAATGAGAGATACATGGGATCCAGGCATGTGGGGAGCCAAGGAGTATGGATTATGTTGACTTAGACAAAACTGGAAGCAGGAACATCTTAGAGTGGCATCTCTGAAATCAAAGTAACCAAGACTGAAAGAGTATGACAAGAGAAGGAGTTTCCAGGTGGAAAAAGAACAGTGAAATGACGGGAGGAAACCATTGAGGGAGTGGAAGGTGCCTAAAAAGCTTTCAGAACACTGAGATTCAGTGGTACCATAAACATACCCCACTGGATACTGCCTGGCAGGTGCAGCTGGAGGCATGTAAACCACCTATTTGTCTCTTCATGAGGCCAAAATGTGTTTTTTACACAATAAAGGAAGAGTCTACTTTCACAAAGTAAAAGAAGAACCAGAGACTGGAGTTATCCGTTCCCTGACATCAACTTTGTGCTGGGCACCAGGTAAGCATCCTATCAATGTATTTAAAGAACACAGGTGGATCCTCCCATGATCCTAAAGGAATACAGGTGAACTCTCCCATGATCCTCTCCCATGTATTAAAGAATCTAGAGTGTAAGAACTGAAAGATATCCTAAATCACCAACATTCTCATTGAATAGATGAGAAAAATGCTCAAAACCACGCACACAGGCAATGACAAGCCAGCGGTTAAATTTCAAAGTCTGGACTCCCAGGTCTATCCCATAGTCCTATATTCAGTTATGAGCACATCTAGTCTTCAAAGTCCAGCTATTAGGTTGACTGAGAAAGCAACACCCTGTCTTCAGGAAGGAGAAGGAATCTCAGTTACAAGGCAAGAATCACCAGATGGAGAGTTAGGCTCAGTTCCATAACTTCCATCTCAATCCTCTTCAGTGAACTTCCTGCTACTCACTCCAACCACATTGCTTCACGCATCTGCTTGTCTTCTGAGTAGGTAACTCTTGCTGAGGGCAGTCAGCACTAAGAACTGGATGCTGTCCCAAACTACACTGCTCTTAAGTCAATGAAGATTTCTCAACACCACTACTCAGAGCTCTGCCTGTTGTAGATGGAACAACTGAGTACTATCATTCACAGAGTGTGCAATACAAACAATGCATCCCTTTGGTTGTTTAGTGTACCACCTGAACATCTATACACAGCCATCCTGAGATTTCTGCTCTCCAAACAATAAGCCATCATGGTAGCCAACAGTCCAAGGAAATCCTGTGCATTCTGTTTCATTTTAATAGGAGACTCTCTCTAAAGGGTAAAGGCAGCTGTAAGAAGAAAGAAGACTTAGAGATGGGCTTATCGGATTCCTTAGAAAAGCTCTATCCTGAACTTTTAAGCAAGCCTAGAATGCAGGTAGACTTTTTTGGTAAACAAAAAAGCTATTGTAATCAACAAGCAAAAAAAAGGGTGGGGGGGGCCTTGAAAGAATAAAGTAGCTGGGATATTCATTGCCAGTCATTAACCTGATTTTCTAATGAATATGGCATTAGGCATTCATTAACAATCATTTGTGTTTATGTTGAACAGTGGATGTATAATGAAGGTTGGTAAATGAAAGCAAAATTAAACCAGGGGATTTTGGACACTTATAAAGCAATTAACTTGTTTGGCAGTAATTACACATTGAAAGCTAAATCAAGTGCATTTAGAAAGCCACAAGAGTTGCCACATAAACCAGAGGTGCTTTGCTCTAAAATAATAGAAGAACCTCCCTTTCTTTCAGAATGAAAGAGAAAGGCAAAAGTATGGTGTAAATGACAAATAAGGCCCAGGTCTAATGAAAAGAAATACGGTTACAGCCTATATGTTAGAGAAGAGGCAAGTTACTGAAAAATAGGACAGCTCAGCTAATTAAAAAAGAGAAAGAATGAAAAAAAAAAAACCCTTTGTGACCACAATGATGTGAAAACAGGTGGTCTGTGACAGAGAGTTCAAGTTTTTGTTCTGCTTATGCACACAGGTGTGCACACACTTGCACACACACACAGATTCTACATTCTTGAGATACCTATTAGATGTGTGAAGCATAAAAACTGAACCCTCAGTGAAGCCCTTGGCCAACCCCTGCATCTCAGCTTGTAGTTACCGGGTCTCTGTCACTGGCAGTTCTGTTAACTCGAGTCTCCAAATCAGTGCTGGACTACAGCTTTTTACTCAATTTAGCACATGGCGTGAAACGGTGTGTGTGCTCAGTTGTTTCAGCTGTGTCCGACTCTTTGTGCCCCCACGGACTACAGCCCACTAGGCTCCTCTGTCCACGGGATTTTCTAGGCATGAATACTAGAGTGGGTTGCCATGCCCTCCTCCAGGGGATCTTCTTGACCCAGGAATCAAACCCATATCTCCTGCCCTGCAGGGGGATTCTTTACCACTGAGCCACTGGGGAAGCCCATGGCATGAAAGGTCAGCCAAGAGATGTTATGGGGTGGGAGGTGGGAGGGGGGGTCATGTTTGGGAACGCATGTACACCCGTGGTGGAGTCATGTCAATGTATGGCAAAACCAATACAGTATTGTAAAGTAAAATAAAGTTAAAATAAAAATTAAAAAAAGGAGGAGAGAAGGGTAGTGGTAGGGAAAACAAAGGTGACCTGCCCAGGGAAAACTCTATCCTGGAACTGGTTAGAGAGCAAGGGGAAAAGACAAAATTCCAGGTGGTCCCAGCATTCATCAACAGAAAGTTTGCTCCAAAAATACATTCATAATCCAACGAAGCCTTCAAAGTGAAAAGCACTTCAGAATTTTCAACCCAGCAATTGTCATTCATGAAATATTACAGAGGCACTGGCTGGATGTGTTTATTTATTTTGCTTTCCTTAGACTGCAAGAGGATGGCTGGGCTGGAGTCTTCAGATGAGCCCAAAGGTCTGAGAGGGGACAAAGTCTTCCAAACAGGAGTTTTGAGTGTCCTCCTCAAAAAGAGCTGAAGACACATAAGCCCTCCCCATCTGACAAATACCTTTGCAAACGGGGGTTGTAGGCACTTGACGGTTAGTAACCGAAACAATGGTTCCCAGGGGGATCCTTAAAGGGCAGCTGGCTTTGTGGAAACATTTCCCAAGAATTTGGATGTCCACTATGGTAAAAGCAAATACTTGCTTTGCCCCGGGATTGGAATGGAAAACGGAAACCAGGAGTAGCTTTTGAAATCCTTACATAGTCATCTAACTGACACCAAATTTTAAAATGTGTTTGCCCTGTCATGGTGTGTACATATCTTTCAAGACATGTGGTCTCACTTTCAAAAGATAAATGTTTGGTTGGGTCCTAAGATGGCAGAGGAATAGGATGGGGAGACCACCTTCTCCCCAACAAATTCATCAAAAGAAAATTTAAACGCTGAGTAAATTCCACAAAACGACTTCTGAAGGCCGGCAGAGGACATCAGGCACCCAGAAAAGCAGCCCATTGTCTTCAAAAGGAGGTAGGAAAAAATACAAAAGACAAAAAAAGAGACAAAAGAGGTAGGGACAGAGTTCCATCCCAGGAAGGGAGTCTTAAAAAGAGAGAAGTTTCCAAACACCAAGAAACACTCTCACTGCGGAATCTGTGGTGAGCCTTGGAACCACAGAGGGCAACATAACTGGGAGGAAAAATAAATAAATAATTAAAACCCACAGATTACATGCCCAAGAGTAACTCCCCCAGCAGAGAAGCAGTGCAGATGCCTGCACCCGTCACTAGCAAGCGGGGGCTGGGCAGGGAGGTGCGGGCTGCATTGCTTAGAGTAAGGACTGGGCCTGAATGCCCTGAGGGCAATCTGAGGGAACTAACTTGGGCTAGCAAACCAGACTGTGGGCCACGCAAAAAGCCTTAACTTAAGACACCGCCAGGCCCACTCACAGAACAAAGGACTGTACAGAGCTAGTCAGCTGCAGACCATCCCCCCTCCGGGGACAAGCAGCCAGAGCTGGAAGGGGGCAATCGCAGCCCCAGAGAGACATTATCTACCGAACTGCAAGCAGGCTTCTTTGTTCACTAAGACTTCTTGTTCTTCTGAACAATCAACATCCGCCTGAGAAGGTGCGCCAGTTGTGCACCCAGAAAACTGAGTGGCAAGGACAAGGGAGGCGATAAGTTGCAGCAACCGCGCTCACCAAACACCTCATCACCTGAGCTGCTCGGACCTGGGAAGGGCACAAAACACGGGCCCAATCGAGTCTGCACATCTGAGGACTACCCAAATGCCTAAACTTGAGCAGCTTAGACCTGGGAGGTGCATGCAGCTCAGGGCCGGCCTCGGACGGTTCCTGGTGGAGCAACCTAGAGCCTGAGCAGTGTGGGCAGGGAGGGCACATGCACTGTGAGTGGGGGGCAGGCCCAGTGTGGCTGAGACACTGCAAGCACACACCAGTGTTATTTGATTGCAGCATCCCTCCCTCCCCACAGCGCAACTGAACAAATGAACCTTAAAAAGTGTCCACCACCACCCTGCTTGTGTCAGGGTGGAATTCAGACACTGAAGAGATCAGCAAACAAAAGAAGCTAAAAGAGAGGGAACTGCCTTGGAGGTGACAGGTGCAATAGATTAAAACCCTGTAGTTAGTACTGACTACATAGGAAGGGGCCTATAGATCTTGAGAAATATATAAGCCGGACCAAGGAACTATCCAAAAATGAACTGACCCCACACTGCCCACAACACCACCAGAGAAAGTCCTAGATATATTTTTACTATTTTTACGATCATTCTTTTTTTTTAACTTTTTTAAATTTTAAGTCCTCTATTACTCCTTTAATTTTCTTTTTTATGGCCTACTATTACCTTTCAAAAAAAAAAAAAA
>SJYQ01104756.1:1418793-1457745 GCA_006410935.1 Redunca redunca
GCTCCAAAATCACTGCAGATGGTGATTGCAGCCATGAAATTAAAAGATGCTTACTCCTTAGAAGGAAAGTTATGACCAACCTAGATAGCATATTCAAAAGCAGAGACATTACTTTGCGAACAAAGGTCCATCTAGTCAAGGCTATGGTTTTTCCAGTGGTCATTTATGGATGTGAGAGTTGGACTGTGAAGAAAGCTGAGTGCCAAAGAACTGATGCTTTTGAACTGTGGTGTTGGAGAAGACTCTTGAGAGTCCCTTGGACTGCAAGGAGATCCAACCAGTCCACCCTAAAGGAGATCAGTCCTGGGTATTCATTGGAAGGACTGATGCTGAAGCTGAAACTCCAGTACTTTGGCCACCTCATGTGAAGAGTTGACTCACTGGAAAAGACCCTGATGCTGGGAGGGATTGGGGGCAGGAGGAGAAGGGGAAAACAGAGGATGAGATGGCTGGATGACATCACCAACTCGATGGACCTGAGTCTGAGTGAACTCCGGGAGTTGGTGATGGACAGGGAGGCCTGGAGTGCTGTGACTCATAGGGTTGCAAGGACTCGGACATGACTGAGTGACTGAACTGAACTGAACTGAATGGGGTTATATATTTAACCCCATTAACCTTTCTTAATATGCAAAAGTTTTAACCTAAGTAATGATCAAGGAGGACTGCCTGTTAATTTTATTATGAAAAACTGTAGCAACCTAAGCTTTTTGCAACTCTCTATTTCTATTTGATATAGTATCGTTAGGTATTCGGAGAAGGCAATGGCAACCCACTCCAGTACTCTTGCCTGGAAAATCCCATGGATGGAGAAGCCTGGTAGGCTGCAGTACATGGGGTTGCTAGGAGTTGGACACGACTGAGCAACTTCACTTTCACTTTTCACTTTCATGCATTGGAGAAGGAAAATGGCAACCCACTCCAGTATTCTTGCCTAGAGAATCCCAGGGATGGGGAAGCCTGGTGGGCTGCCGTCTATGGGGTTTCCCAGAGTCAGATATGACTGAAGCAGCTTAGCAGTAGCAGCAGCAGCATTGGGTAATATAAAATACAGTTATTCAAAAGTGGAACCACTGAAAGAAAATCTGAAATAGGGACAATCAGAGAAAGACGGATTAAAGGGAGAGCAAGAAACTTAAAACTCATGACTTGAGTTCCCCACCTCAATCCCACTCTACATATAAGTCATAAAGAGCCCAGTATTGTTCCCCTGAGAACAGGCTGAGTGACAGATGAGTGCCAGTGAGTACTGGCAGCTAACTCCAGTGCTCTGAGGTTGTAGATGCAATTAAGTAAATGCTGCAAACACTTAGGTGCCACATCTGGACTGGTTGCCAAGGCAGTGCAACACCATCTGATCCCCCAGCATTAGGCATGTGTTCTGGAGCTCATCCTGCTAACTAACATTTTCACTGGGTCCAAAGTTTTAACATTTGAAACAGCACAAGTGAAATGTCAGATTTGAGAATCAAAATGAGAAATACATTGAACACTGGGTCCTTTATTAATGAACAGGCTTTCAAATGAACATGAAGATTATTAGACCTCCACTAAATGGTAATAACCAGATAGAATTGTAACACAAACATATGTTATGGTGTTTATCAAATGAACTGGAATTAAATGGTAGAGAGAGAGACTCATCTCCCATACCAAAGGGTGAACTTGGCTTTCCTTTTCGCATGGAAGGATGTGCCATGAGCGAGGCGGGTAACCTGTGGGCTCTGGAGCCTGGGTTGCTGTGCCTATCCCTCTTCTGCTAGCTGCAGGACCTGGGGAGATCATCACGAAAGCAATCATTTATCAAACACCTACCTGTGCCAGGCATCTTACCTGTGTTAGCTCTTCTAAAACCAGACTAATGAAGTATCAATTGATAATAGAGGACTCAAATGGTGAGTAAAATTTATGATGTGATATAAAGATACCTATACCCATATATAAATATAATCTAATAATACGGGCTTCCCTAGTTGTTCAGATGGTGAAGAATCTGCCTGCAGTACAGGACATCTAGGTTCAATCCTTGGGTCAGAAAGTCCCCCTGGAGAAGGAAATGGCTACCCACTCCAATATTCTTGCCTGGAGAATCCCATGGACAGAGAAACCTTGTGGTTTACAGCCCATGAGGTCAAAAGAGTTGAACACAACTGAGCGACTGGTACTGTCACTTTTCACGTAATTGTTTTATATGTATATGGTTTCCTGATAGCTCAGTTGCTAAAGAATCTGCCTGCAATGCAGGAGACCCCAGTTCAATTCCTGGGCTGGGAAGATTCCCTGGAGAAAGGATAGGCTAACCACTCCAGTATTCTTGGGCTTCCCTAGTGGCTCAGCTGGTAAAGAATCTGCCTGTAATGTGGGAGACCTGGGTTTGATCCCTGGGTTGGGAAGAGTCCCTAAAGAAGGGAAAGGCTACCAACTCCAGTATTCTGGCCTGGAGAATTCCATGGCCTGTATAGTCCATTGGTTGCAAAGAGTCAGACACACACTACTGAGCAACTTTCACTTTCATATATACGGTGTTCATATATATAGTCAAGAAAAGTTATAGTTTAGAAATAAACTAGTTTAACTATCTGAGGAAGAGCCAGCCTTCACCAAACATGAGAACCAAACATAAAAGGACAGTGGAAACCTATGAATGTCAGCTTACTGCCAAATGGGTCTATAAGACATTATGAATTAAGGTAATGATTGTTGCAAGATCTTGACTACAGAGGCATGGCAGGGCCGTGTGTACTTGGTTATAGCTGAGTCAGGACGGCATGGCCCATGATGGGCTAGCATACAGTAATGATATGGTTATACAGGTGGTGATAGATAAGCCCACTGTGGTCAGAGAGTTAGGAAGCCCTGTGAGATTCCCCTGGATGTGGCACAGGTCTCCCTGAGGAAGAGTACCTCGTGGGAATCAAAAGAAACAAAAAAGAAAAGTAAATATTTAGAGGAGGGTGACTTGTTTAAATTGTCAATTCAAACATGAGTGTCTGAAAACTTCTGGGTACCAGAGACCCTTTCCTTTTCTTGTGGATTCTGGTCAAGTCAATGAAATTAATACACTATCTATCTATACATTCAGGCTTCCCTGGCTGCTCAATGGTAAAGAATTGCCTGAAATGCAGGAGACACAAGTGATGCAATTTCAATCCCTGGGTGGGGAAAATATCCTGGAGAAGGAAATGGCAGTCCACTCAGTATTCTCGCTTGGGAAATCCCGTGGGCAGAGGAGCCTGGCAGACTACAGTCCATGGGGTCGCAAGAGTTGGACACGGCTTAGTGACTAAACTACCACAACCTATACATTCACATAGTCTCACCTGTCCCTCAAATTACTCAACCTGCTACTGGGAGAAAGCCACAGAGTGACACCATACCTAAGGCAGCCTGTTTATAGGGCTTTCCCTTCACCTTGCACCACCCAGGGGTGTAGGGCCTGCCCACAGGCAGCTCAGCCACACTGGCTCTTGCCTGCATTTTCTGAACAATGATGCTGTCCTCCGTCAGGTCAGCTCTTCAGTTAAGAGGTGATACTGTGAGTTCTAGTCCTCAAACCCGTGAATGCAAAGCTTATGCCTCGCCCACCACCCTCCCTGAATCAGTCCACAAGTCAGTTAATACAGCCTCTGCCACGTGATAGGCATTTAGTCGAGGTAGCTCTTTGCTCTTTAATTTTTAAGACAGCTGCTGAATAATCTGCAAAATATGACAACAGTCTGTGACTCGAGCTTTACAGTAACATATGCTTTCAGAGTTTCATTTCACTTTGAGCAGAATTAAATGTGCTGAAAATTAGACTGCAAGATATTCATAATGAGGGACAGCGTACAATAGTCACCTTACACAAAGAGCAATTATTTAACATGAATTCGCGGATTGCATGATGGTGCTTTCTTGTGAAGACAGGCACAGCTGCTACACTGAGAAAGTGCCAAATTTTATTCATTTCCCCCCATTTCCAGGAAGAGAAAACCCCTTGGCCTTCTTCTGCAGTCTCCCCCTCATCTGAGATGGGTCCACATGACCAAGCAGTGAAGACTGAGGCACCCTTGCCTTTGTTTCCAAGTGTTTCTCACTTGCCTTTTTGCAACTCAATGTGTGTGCATGCATGTGGTACAGTGTCATTTTGGTTCCTTTTTTATTATAATTAAAATATATGTTATTCAACAAGGGTGTGTGCATTTATATAAAATAATACAGAAAGTGATACACAAGAAGGGTAGAAAAAAGTGTCAACTCCCAGAGCTTTTCAGTTGATTTGAAGAGCTGAAGTTCTCAGAATCAGACAGTATCCTCTGAACCAAAAGGTTTAGTCAATTATAGGGAAAGGGGAGCTGACCGTGTGTGGCCCTGGGAAGAGCTCCACAGACCAGGCAAACAGGCACATTTTCTTGGGAGGCTGGAAACCAGCCTAGTGGGAACCAAGGCACATTTCTGCAATGAAGTTTTAGGTTGGTCAGCTGTTTTTTAACAAGGCTCAGCAGGAATGATCAACGGGTAGGGACAAGATATTCTCTTAAAATGGAAGAAAGCATTAAAACAGCCACTCCCTCAAAATGAAGGAGTTTATTTGTATCTGTGCTCTGATTACACCTGCATGCAGGCAGGTAAAATAGAGCTTACTTCAGAGAAAACAAAGAGATTCTTGCCCTTAAGTAACTGGTGGCTCAGTTGGTAAAGAATCTGCCTGCAGTGCAGGAGACCCAGGTTCGAGATCTGGGTCAGGAAGATCCCCTGGATAAGGGAATGGCTACCCACTCCACTATTCTTGACTAGAGGATTCCATGGACAGAGGAGCCTGACGGGCTACAGGCCATGGGGTCAAAAAGAGTCAGGCATGATTTAGCAACTAAATAGCAACAACAGCAAACAACTTTGCAAACACTCTATCCACCCTGTACGAAAGGAATCGACTGTTCATACTTTGCATGATTCTAACTTTGTTTCCTTTGAAATTGGTGGCCTTGAGAACAGAATTAGAATTCTTCATCTGTCTTAGTTTTCCATATCCCCAGCATTTGTTTCAAAGCAAGCTATATCACTAATGAGTCAAATATTTGTTTTCACGGTAGTTACACAAAAGATATCACAACCAGTACATGTAGGACAAAGGTTTCTAATGCTGAGAGAAGAGGCCCCTCTTTACCCCAATCTCAAACCTAGACTTTGATAATTGTATCTTTTCTCTAAGCCTTCATCTGTCACTCCAACAAAAGCTACCTGAAGGTTTCAGCTCAAGAACAGTACTTTTCAATGTACAAATTACCCTCCTGAACACTTAGGAGAAAGTCAACATTGGACTTAAACCAAAGAGTCACATAAACATAACTGCTCTCCTCTATTCCTGAAATATGACCAGTACCCGAGGAGTTTTAATGGGAAAGTCCCCTAACTTAACTGTGACACAGTCCATGTGTTGTAAGTGACCCGGATCAGAGCAAACCTAATTATCTCGAAGCACTAACCAGTCTCTCTGCCTCTTATCTCTCTCTTATCCCGCTCCTCCAATCCATCTCCCAAATTGACCTGGATTGATCTTCCTAAAGAATAGTTAACCTTCATGTTATTTTCCCTGCTCAGAAATCACCCCAGGTTCTCCACACTCCTTTGTTTGACATTTAAGACCCTCTGCCCCTTTATCCCAGGGAAGGTAATGGCACCCCAGTCCAGTACTCTTGCCTGGAAAATCCCATGGACAGAGGAGCCTGGTAGGCTGCGGTCCATGAGGTCGCTAATAGTCGGACACGACTGAGTGATTCACTTTGACTTTTCACTTTCATGCACTGGAGAAGGAAATGGCAACCCACTCCAGTGTTCTTGCCTGGAGAATCCCAGGGACAGGGGAGCCTGGTGGGCTGCCATCTATGGGGTTGCACAAAGTTGAACACGACTGAAGTGACTTAGCAGCAGCAGCCCCTTTATCCAAACTGCCTTTCCAACCACGGGCACTGTTCTCCCCTGGACACACTCAGCTCCTCTTCCACAAATCTCAGGGTCCCCACCATCCTTCATCCTTCATATGTGATGCATAGCAGCATCACACTATGTCTTCTTCCTTGGCTCTTTCCTCCATATTTAGGTCTTAATTTTCATGCTCTAAGAGACCATTAGAGTCTGGGGCTTCCCTGGTGGCTCAGATGGTAAAGAATCTACCTGCAATGCAGGAGAGTCAGGTTCGATCCCTGGGTCAGGAAGGTCCCCTGGAGAAGGAGATGGCAACCTACTCCAGTATTTTTGCCTGGAGAATTTCGTGGACAGAGGAGCCTGATTCCATGGGGTCTCAAAGAGTCGAATATGACTGAGTGACTAACACTTTTACTTTTGCTTTCAAGAGACCATTTTACTAATGGTAAATTAGCACTTTGAGAAGAAAGACTGCCCTGATTATTTCTGAATCCCCCAATGACTTAGAATGCCTAATCTTGTGTAGATGCTTACACAACTTTTATAGGGTAAATAAATGGATGGATGCAGACATAGGTAGGAGAAGAAACAACTGGACTGATGGGTGGAGGGAAGGATGAGGAATGAACAGATAAGTGGATAAATGGATGAATGATTCAACAGTTGAATAAATGAACCAATGAAAGTGAAAAGTGAAGTCACTCAGTCATGTCCGACTCATTGCAGCCCTATGGACTGTAGCCTACCAGGCTCCTCCATCCATGGGATTTTCCAGGCAAGAGTACTGGAGTGGGTTGCCATTTCCTTCTCCAGGGGATCTTCCCGACCCAGGGATTGAACCTGGGTCTCCTGCATTGCAGGCAGACGCTTTACTGTCTGAGCCACCAGGGAAGCCAATGAGGTATATCTTATTACAATACATGAGATTCAAATAGAAAACAGTTATAACTAAAATCAATTGAAAAAATTTCTGGAAAAGAACATCTGCTGCTGCTGCTGCTGCTACGTCACCTCAGTCGTGTCTGACTGTGTGCGACCCCATGGACTGCAGCCCACCAGGCTCCTCCATCCATGGGATTTTCCAGGCAAGAGTACTGGAGTGGGGTGCCATTGCCTTCTCCAAAAGAA
Organism: Redunca redunca; assembly: GCA_006410935.1. Classification (NCBI taxonomy): domain Eukaryota; kingdom Metazoa; phylum Chordata; class Mammalia; order Artiodactyla; family Bovidae; genus Redunca; species Redunca redunca. The sequence continues at coordinate 1,425,826 of SJYQ01104756.1, forward strand.
CATCAGTTGAACTCTGTTTCTAATCTAATCCAACTTTGTTCACAAAGACATTTTTAAAAGATAACTTTGGGGCTCTGATTTACATCCAAGAGCTATTTAGAATAGCTATTTATTTCTAAAGCTAGCATGGGAATGATATTTAAATTAATCTCAACCCAGATCTATTTCTAAAGTACTACCTAACCAAATCCTCCTTTCACTGACTGGGAACTTATATTGTTTTCTCAATACAACCATCTTCATCTCTGAAAAATTCAGGTTTCTGGATCCATCAACATCTAGACACAGGTTTTCTGAGTTTTCAAAACAAGGATAGGAAAAGTCTGATACCAGCAGCCATGTGCCCCGCTTAGATAGGAGCATGCAGTCTTCACGGAAAGTCCACAGACTCGTACATAACACACAGTGCTACTGAGATAATTTGATCTCCAACAAGATTGCAAGAAGCTACTTTGATATGGCAAAAAAGTCTGGCATAGACCAGTGTCCTTACTCAAGTAAGAACTAATAATTTGTAGACAACTGCTAACTAGAGTGTCCAAAAACTGTTTTTGGAAGCTCATTTTTCATATGCAATAGTCCATTAAATTTATTGTTGCTTTCTGTCATTAAGCACAAGAGGGTGGGGTGGGGCAAGTAGAGTTGGTGGCCATATCGTACAGCTTACTTTATTGTCTCTACTGTTGACAAAAGCCTGGCAGTCTTTACACATGTGCTTCTGGTTCTCTGAGTCTATTGGTGAAACAGAGAATTAAACAGGTGAGTCTCAAAAAGCTACACTAGAGGAGGGCCACCCAAGCCAGTCGGGGATATCACAGAAGGCTTCCTAAGGAAAGCACTGTCCAAACTTGGTCCTGAATGTTGGATAAGCAGGAAGGCAGCGCACACCACACACCTGGGAAGATGATGGTAACTTCAGAGAACCATGAGTAGTCCAGAGAGACGGCAGCTGAGAGAAGAAAGGGACTTTGGTGGCAGATAAAAGCTGGAGAAGAAACTGGGTTTAGATGGCAAAGGACCTTACACATTTGTAAAGGAGTTTGGAATTTATTCTGGAGGCAATGGAGCAGGAGGTATAAGGTTTCAAGTCAAGGTGTGATTTTTTTTTTTTAAGTAAAAGTACATTTTAGAAGGGTCACCTTGGCCCCAGGTTGGAGGTTGTGTGGGTTAAAATTGACCAGGGGCAGTGTGATGACAGGGGACCATGCCAGGGGGGTTCAAGTGGGCCCTCCAAGAATTCTCCAGGTTGAACTCCCAAATTCTCCACTTCTGCTCAGTACACACACCAGTCCTTTGGGCCTGTTTGTGTCCATTCCTGTAACTGAACTTGGCTTCTCCAGGTTTTCCAGAGAAGCTCAGGTGAGAATCACCCTTTGGTTCTTCCGATTTTCAATTTCTGTCCCCTCTGGGGATACCATGCTGTGCCACCTACAACCCAAACCTACCATCTACAGGAGTTTTACACAGATGATTCTCTGCCACAAAACTGAACTACTACAGAGTCTTCTACAACAAAAACTTCCATAATCATTATTAACTGTATAAAATTATATATGCATTTCATATAATGTTGCATTTTTTAAATCCAAAGGAAATATTAGAAAGGGGAAAAGTCACATTGTCCTGGGCACACACACACATTTTACTGGGTCATTATCACCATAAACATAAATATAGAGGTATGGGGGCGAAAATCCCCTGAGACTAATAAGAAATGAGAAAAAGAGAGAAGGGAGGAAAAGAAAGTAAAAGGGAGGTAAAGAGGCAACGAGAAGATTAACACCAAATAAAGGTAAACTCAAAAATACTTTAGAAAATAAATGTACTGATACCAGATTCCCAGGTGGCACTAGCAATAGTAAAAGAAGCCATCTGCCGGTGAGGAGACATAAGAGGCACGGGGTCAATCCCTGGGTTGGGATGATCCCTGGAGGGGCACATGGCAGCCCACTCCAGGATTCTTGCCTGGGGGATCCCACAGACAGAGGAGCCTGGCGGGCTACAGTCCATGGGGTCGCAAAGAGTCGGACACGACTGAAGCAACTTAACACAGTGTACACACATACTGATACCAACATGATCTATTGGCCAGAAGTAGCAAAAGAACCAACTAAAATTTGATGGAACTAATATTCTGGTACAGTAGCACTGTCTCAATACTGCTATAAAACAACTGTTCCAATACATACCCTTGGCTCTAATTCAGTCTAGCAACTGAAGGTTGCAGGGCTTCCTGAAGTCTACACTAGTGTTTCTGCAAAAGGTACAAATTCATTGCTAAAGTTGCCAATATAAAAGCCTTCGAGGAGTGACTAATCACAAAACCCTCAGTCCTATTCTCTGGCCTTGTATACTTGGTCTGTTCACGTTCCAAAAAAATTAAATAAAATAAGATGCTCAGAAAACATGCTATTTGTACCTGAAATACATGCCTTAGAGGCAGAGGGAAAAATTCATGTATTACGCACTTGATTAGACTTGGTGTTGAATTATTAAATCATTTCTTAAAAAAGGAAAAAAAGAAGTGTTGCTCTGAAGCACAAGAATGGAATATGTCTGAGTGAAAGCTCTATTTTTGAACAATCCCTTGTTCTATTCAAATCTCTTTAAATTCACCAAAATGAATTTAAGGTCTGTAAAGGCCATGATTCAAAAAAGAAAAACCCAAAATTGATTTAAAGGGGCTAATCAAGGAGGAGATTTGCAGTACTTTCAAGAAACAACCTTCTGAAATGGAAGAGAATTGGCCAACAATTCCATTTTACTGAGCCACATGTTAATATAACAGCCAATTATTGTTCAACAAAAGCCATATCCCAATTCATTCTTGTTCACAAAGTAACGACTCTGGTCTGTGAGTTGAGAAAATAAAATGATGGGCTAGACACACGCCGCAGAGGAAAAGTGTGGGGTAGGATTTGGGGCTTTTTACGGATGCAGTACATTTCATTAGAGGTTCGGAGTCTCCCGCTGCGCTCTTATTTCTCAGGCTTTTGTGTGGGATTTTCCTTTTAAAATGATACCTCAATGCAAACGTCCACACTAGTGTAAGAAAGCACTTAGCACACGCCTAAGAAACCTGTAGAATGGTCATGGAAAGCACAGAAATTTTTTCAAGGAAAAAAATAAAGGGGAAAAAGTGGAATATTTTAGGCTGTGCTAGCAGGTGGGTATTCGGTGGTTATAGAACAAGTAGGACTGTAACTGTAGCAAAAGACATTGTGTTCCTATATTCCCAACAAAACTAAATTGCAGACCTGGGAACATTAGAAAGAAAACACACACACACACACACACACATCACCCTTCAAAAGAAAAATAAAACAATGCTTCCCAAATAGGCCCGATTATGTGGGTCACTGCATACTGTGTATTTCCCCTGTAGCATTTTCTCGTGGTTACTGTTGCCAGGGGACACTTGATGCTCTCATTATATATGTTTGTCTTTCACATCAGAGCCAGGGTTTTCCTTTAGATGCTCCCAGAACTGTAACAAAAATAAAAATAAGGACTGGACCCCATTCTTACACAAATACCTACAAAGCCGAGGGAGTGACCCCCATGGGTCACCGTGTTGTCCCTGGAAGCATTGACGCCCTTGCCCCGGGGGCCCCCGGCCTTTTGTCACAGGGTCAAAGCCAGGACCTCGGCTGAGTATCCTCTGTGAAGAATTAACAAGTGTGACAATTTGTGGGCCCTCCCCCCGCAGCCCTCGGTCCGGCCTGCCTGAACGCGGTAAATAGAGACATCTGGATGGAGCCCTTTCACTGCAGTAATTGAAAATGAACACGGATCAAGTTCTGGCCTGTTGTATTCATAAATCTTGAGGCTTAATTACATTAAAGGGAAATCTAGGGCCCAGCGCTATGGAAACTGCAGCTTCTATCAGGCGCTTGAATCATGAATCTTTAAGATAAGTGGGTTTTCTCTCCCCACCCCACCCCCGACTCTTTAGTAGGGTTGAATGGGAAATTTCCAAATCAAGCCCTTCAGTATTAATGCACCAGGAAACTTCTGGGGAGATTTGGGCTCCACTATTTCTACATGTGCCCGTTCGCTGGGTGACACTGTGGCATTCCTCCCAGCAGATCAGCATTTCGAGGCTTACAATTAGGCACATTTCTACGAGCAAGGATGACGGACTTGACAGATATTTAAACTACGTTTTTCCCCCCAAGTTGAGCAGAAAGAGTGTGCATCTAGCTAAAATTTAATGAGTTGCCAAAAAAGAACTAGCAAATGAACACTCTGAATGAAGTCAAAACTCTCAGCAACTCTTCTGAAGATAACAAGTGGAAAATTATATTCCTAGGTAATTCTACTGAGATTTCAAATTTATATTTCTATTTTTTATATACGAAATTTTTTATTTGCTTAACATAAAAATTCACTCAACCTTATTAACTGAAGATGAATTTAAAAGAACGTACATGGCACTGGTGGTTTGACCGGTTTATGCTTCTGTGATAATCTTTGTATCGTGTGACTTTGGGGCCATTTTGGAAAATAGATGGATGGAAAGCACCGGCACTTAACTTGCTAGAATCACATCTACATCAGTCTTCACCTAGAAGTGAAGCCCTTTGAGGTCAGGCTCTCTGTAGACAGGGCCTTTTCTATTTTCTCACACACAGAGGGCACAAGATACATACTGTGGGTATGAACATATAAATGAATCTACAAACTTGACCTGCAGCTCTGAGGTCAGCTGTAATAATGTAATCTGTTACTAAACCCTCTTTATCTTCATTCCTTTGTGGTAACTACCTATCACCAAATAAGAAAAATCACTGAGAATAGAAACATAGGAAGGATGGTAAGGAGACTGGAAGAGTAGTTATCATCCAGAATCTGATCTTTCAGACATTGTGCTAAGATCTTTGTAGACAGCCTTTCAAATGCTCACAGAAATCCATTAAGTCATATTATCATTATTTCCATTTTCTAGGCTGGGAAACTGTGGCTCAGAGAAACTAAGGGTCCAAGACCACACAGTGAGGAGTGATGGAGCTGAGAATTAAATAAAGGCCATTTTGACCCTAGAGTCCATGCTATTTCCACCAAACTGCATTTATATCTAACCTTTTATGAAGGCCAACCATTTAGGAAACACTTTCCTAAATATCATGAGTGGCATAATATTGTGATAAAACCATGAGCTGTGGGTTCACATCTTGCATCCTATACTTATTCCTTATGACTGCCCAGATAAGTCAGCATCTCTTACTTCTCAAGTTCCTCTCCCTTAAAAGTTAACTGAGGGTCCTTTTGAAGCTGAAATAACATATGTAAACTACTTAGCCTGATCCACAGTAAGTGCCCAGGAAACAAGAGTTATACTATTTTCTCCTTCACACAAGCTTTCAATGGATGTTTTCTATTGTGACTTAACTTTCTAGAAACCTCTTACTAGAAATTTACTAGAACTGTATTAGGAATTTATGAGTTGTAATAGAAGGTTCCTGCTCCCTAAAAAGGCTTGAAGCTAGTGAAAGAGACAATGCATACCACTTTGCTGACAAAGATCCATATGGTGACAGCTATGGTTTTTCCAGGAGTCATGTACAGATATGAGAGTTGGACCATAAGGAAAACTGAGTGCCAAAGAATTGATGCTTTCAAACTGTGGTGCTAGAGAAGACTCTTGAGAGTCCCTTGGACTGCAAAGAGATCAAACCAGTCAATCCTAAAGGAAATCAACCCTGAATATTCATAAGAAGGACTGATGCTGGAGCTGAAGCTCCAGAACTTTGGCTACCTAATGTGAAGTGCTGACTCAATGGAAAAGACCCTGGTGCTGGGAAAGATTGAAGGCAGGAGAAGAAGAGGATGGCAGAGGATGAGATAGTTATATGACATCACCAACTCAATGGACAGGAGTTTGAGAAAACTCCAGGAGATAGTAAAGGACAGGGAAGCCTGACATGCTGCAGTCCATGGGCTTGCAAAGAGTTGGACATGACTCAGAGACTGAACAACAACAACTTTATATTATGGGCTGAACTGTGTCCCCACAAAATTCATATGGTGAAGTCCTAGCCTCCATTACCTCAGAATGTGACAGTGTTTGGAGATAATCCCTTTAAAGATATAATTAACGTTGTGCACTTGCTAAGTTGCTTTAGTCGTGTACGACTCTTTCCAGCCCTACAGACTATAGCCCACCAGGCTCCTCTATCCATGGGATTCTCCAGGCAAGAGCACTAGAGTGATTGCCATGCCCTCCTCCAGGGGATCTTCCCCATCCAGGAACTGAACCCTTGTCTCTTATGTCTCCTGCATTAGCAAGAGTGTTCTTTACCACCAGCACCACCTAGGAAGCCCATAATTAAGGTTAAATGAGGTCATAATGGTGGATCCTAATCCAATCTCATTACCGTCCTTTTAAGAATAGATCAGGGCACAGAGAGCTACAGAGGGAGGACCATGTGAGAACACAGCAATAAAGAGCTGAATGCTTAGAAGAGGGGTCTCAGAAAACAACAACGCTGCTGCACCTAGATATTGGACTTCTAATCTTCAGTATTTTGAGAAAACAAATTTAAGTTGTTTAATCCATTCAGTCTATAGTATTTTGTTATAGCAACTCTAACAAATTAATGCACTATACAAAATAGATTAAAAGCAATAATTTAAGACCCAATCCCAGAAGGACTCCCACAGAACCAAGTACTATATAATATTCCACACAATATGGCAATCATTTATTTACTCATGTGCATTACTGGGTCCACAAGCTTCCTACCTGGGTCCAGAGCTTTCCTGGTGGCTCAGATGGTAAAGAATCCACCCGCAGTGCAGGAGACCTGAATTCGATCCCTGGGTTGGGAAGATCCCCTGGAGAAGAGAAAGGCTACCAACTCCAATATTCTGGCCTGGAGAATTCCATGGACTGTATAGTCCATGGGGTTGCAAAGAGTTGGACACGATTGAGCAACTCTCACTTCAGGCTTACTAACAGTAGAGTGCAGACAAGTTTGCTGTTGTGTCCTTAACATTTAACACTATTTCTGGGTCACAATAGATATTCATTAAATGAGTAAAACCAGAGGAAATGTTTTATCCTTCCTTTCCTGTTGTCTTGGGTAACCAAATAGTTGATGTCAGAAAGTTCTTTATAGGATTATTGTAGCCAATAAGTGCCAAAGGAATGATAAAATTATACAATTGCCAGCCTGTTACTCAATGCAAAAATGGGGCTATGCTGATTGCTTTTCTAATTAATGCTAAAATGACTAAAAATGGATGTTAAAATTATTAGTGAATGACTGATGGGGAATTTACAATGATAGGATCATGTTAACACCATCTGTGTTCATTGATCAATCTTAAAACATCTACAAAGGGGGTGACTAGTATGCCTCATGATATGATATAACAAGGACATAGTACCATCTTTGAAGTACCTTCCCTAAAAAATTGTGCCAATGTTTAATGAAACCTCTAGACCTCACCAGCTGTTCCCAAAAATATAGAGGTTGGGAGAACAAGTTAAAAGGTATATCAATGAAGCAATCACTGAAATCCAGGAGGTGGGACATTTTACAAATATATGACCTATTTTCTCTAATAAAACAATGGCGTGGGCTGGAGGGAGGAGGAAAAGGAGGGTGTCACAAAATTAAAGAGAACATAAAAGAAATAACAGCATATTCAGAGTGTACAATTTGTTTGAATCTTGATTCAATCCTATTAAACATAAAATGACATTTTTAAGCCAAGTTGAGAAAAAGAAATGGGAACTAATATTTCACTGTATTGATGAATTATTGTTAATTTTGTTATGTATGATCATAGTATGGGCTTCCCTGGTGGCTCAGCAGTAAAGAATCTGCCTGCAATGCAGGAGATGTGGGTTTGATCCCTTTGGGAAGATACCCTTGGAGGAGGAAATAGCAACCCATTCCAGCATTGTTGCTGGGAGAACTCCATGGATAGAGGAATCTGGTGGGCTATAGTTCATGCGGTCGCAAAGAGTTTGACTCTACTTAGCTAGCGACTAAATAACAACACGAATCAAAGTATGGTCTGATGTATAAATGTAGAGAGATATAATTTATGTATAGATATGGACATCCTTAACAATGAATGATGCGTGCTGAAGAATCTATGGATACAATAGCATGATGTTTGAGAATTGCCATAACAGTTTTAAAATTAACTTGATTCTCAAGTGCTCTGCAAAAGAGGGATGATGTTATTGTTGTTGAAGCTGAAGACATTGGGAACACAATTTTCTTGGTTAAGAGGTTTGCCAAGATTATTCAGTCAGGTTACCTGCTTTTTCTAAGTCCTGCTCCAGTGCACATGGGTGTTTCACAATAGACCCCTAACTACAAAGACTAAGGATAAAGGTATAAATTTTAAATTACCATTTAGTCTCAATGCAATATTCTTGCTGGGTGTTCTATGTGTATTATCTCATTGATATTCACCACAAAACCATTTAACAGGTGCTGTCAGACATATTTTACAGATGAACCAGAGCTCAAAGAGGTCATGTGAGTTGCCCGGGGTAGCAAAGGATTCCAAGCCAGATCTGTCTGTCTCCAGATCAAATGAAGACTGCAGGTAATTGGTCAGGGAGCCAAATCAGTGTGGCAGCTTCCTTCTTGGTGAGTTGCAATGTACACTGGCTTAGCCAGTGTTGGATTAAACAACAGAAATTTGTTTTCTCAAAGTTTTGAAGGTTAGAAGTCCAAAATCAAGGTGTAGCAGGGTTGTAATTTTCTGAGACCCCTTTTCTTAGCTTTCAGCTCCTTGTTGCTCTGTCCTCACATGCTCTTCCCTCTGTACTTCCCTGTGTCCCACTCTATTCTTTTTTTTAATATAATTTATTTCTTCTCCCTTTTAATTGGAGGTTAATTACTTTACAATATTGTATTGGTTTTCCCATACATCAACATGAATAAGGGACAGTAACGAGACTGTATTAGGATCCACCATTATGACCTCATTTAACCTTAGCCAAACTTTGAACATAGCCCTTTTTTACATTAAACATCTATTAACCTCATGTATGCCCACAAAACACACTTTGAGAAATGCTACATTGATCCATGTTATCAGTGGGTGAAATGTTACTATATTGCTATAATTTTTTAAATTTGAGAATACGAATGCATACCGTTAAATGGAAAAGGAATAAATCCATTTCTTTAGCAAGAAAACAGTGGATTATATGTGACCAGTATCATTTTTCGTTGGTAAGCAACTATCTTTACTCTATCAAAAACAGTATTATTTCCTTCCAAGTATTTAGTCTCCAAAGAGCTCATGATGTCTAGGATCTCTTCCCCAACCCAAGCTCATTGGAAAATTTTCTTCCTCGAATGGTGAATAGAAAAGGGAGAAGAAATTTCGATTTTTCAAGATGTCTACACATCTTGATGTCAGTTACTACTAATACAAATTGACAGATTTTGGCTTACAGAAATGAGCTAATTTTTTTTCTTCAGATGTGAAATCTTTGAACTAAAACTTGATCATGAAAAGGAAAAAGGAAATTGGGGCAACAATTTCAAAGTGAACTGTTTTAAGAAATGCTTTCCACACATAACCAAAAACTTATCACCTCTTCCTGCCCCCTATATGTCCCTGTAAGTGTGTGTGTGTGTGTGTGTGTGTGTGCATGTGTGTGTGTGTGTGTGTGTGTGCGCGCGCTCAGTAATGTCTGACTCTGTGATCCCATGGACTGTAGCCCACCAGACTCCTCTATCCATGCAATTTTCCAGGCAGGAATACTGGAGTGGGTTGCCATTTCCCCTTCCAGGGAATCTTCCCAACCCAGGGATCGAACCTGAGTCTCTTGGGTCTTCTGCATCAGCAGGGTGATTCTATACCACTCTACCACCTGGGAAGCCCCCCTATATGTCCCAAGTTTTCATAATCTCAGATTCAGACATCTTTGTGAACCTGCCACCCAGGAGCAACAGTTTCTGAGACTGTGAGAAAGTGAAAGTGAAGTGAAGTCGCTCAGTCGTGTCCGACGCTTAGCGACCCCATGGACTGCAGTCTATCAGGCTCCTCCGTCCATGGGATTTTCCAGGCAAGAGTACTGGAGTGGGTTGCCATTGCCTTCTCAGCCCCTGAGAAAGCTTCAGTCAGGAATGAATGATTAAAACTCATCACAGAAGAGTCCTCAGAAGCAATAGCAGTGGGCTGAGGGCCAAGTGCTATGTCAAGAAACCCCATTTTCAGGATGTGCATGGCAGCATCCTTCATCTTTCAGGTCTGACACAATTTTTAGATGGGCAACTGTGACACTAGGAAATGTCTTCTCTAATGAAAACCAGAACCTTCTGTTGAGAAAGGGAGAAATGTCATTCCACTTTAAAGGAAATCCAATCATTATAGACAAATTCTTCCCTCTTAAAAATCAAGAATCTGTATGGTAACCTTTAAAACGTCCACTCATATTCTCACATGCTCCTCTTCCCCCACTTTGAAAACTCTCCTCTAACCTCTATTCCATACTATAAAATCTGGTGTACATATTTTCCCCTAGATTTTTACAAGAAGGTAATGCCAGCTACTATCCATAACAAATGTGCACCCATACTGCCATTTCTCTGCAAAAGCAAGGAGAGAACTGACTGATGATCTCATACCTGTTTTTCAGGTCTCACAGTCACACGGGGATGACAACTCTGTGAGCTGTGACATTGGCACACACTGGAAAGCACAGACGGGCAAGTTAACAGATTGCTGGCTGAGGCACCCGAGGACTTCAGCAGGCTGAGGAAGAGGAGGTTCTCTCAGGAAAACCCTATTGCCGACATTCCAATCTGGTGAATAGAGCCCTAGACTGTTCCATTCTGGCTTCTTCCTGCCGAACTCTATCAGCCCTCCATCCTGTAACTATATTTTTAGGTGCACATTTTTTATTTCCATCCTGGTATACATTGAATTTTCATTTTTTAAGCAAATCATTCAAATCACAGGATTTTGTGATTAGAACAATGTAGATCAATTTCTTGAATAAACAAATAAACATCTATGTGTCAGACACTGTTCTATATTCTTTCCTATATGCTTTTCTTTTAAAAAGCAAAATAAAAAAGAAATGAATTAAGGCATCATGAATACATTAAAGAATAAAAAACAATTTTTCATATAATTCAAAATGGAAATTGCCCTTCTAGTTATATGTGCACTACTTCTCTCCCAGATATATATTTTATGTTTCTATAATTATATACTTAAATTCTCTATAACATAAATATATGATAGATTGACTATATTTGATATTTGATTTTATATAATTTTATATTTAATTTTATATAATTACCAGATAATATNGCCAAGTGAAGACAGGGAGCCTGTAAAAAGAAACTGAAAAGAGAAACTGTCAAGAAGGTGCTAGCTAGCACTTCTGTACTTTAGAGTGAACTGACATCAAACATCAAAGCAGAGAATGTTGGTTATTACTGAACATGTTGTCAAGATAACTATATTGCTCACCTTGTTTCTATGACCGAGTAACAGGTGCCTATTTTATATAATAGAAAAAAAGAACAGAAGGTAAAAGAGGAAACTGATGTTTTACTGGACCCCCCAATTCTGAATGTTTCCACATTCATTCTTTTAGTCCGTATCCACTAACCTTAGCAATCATTTTATAAACCTAACATTCTCTCCACTCTACAAAAAACAGAAAACCTACCAGCTCTGGAATTTAAGTAATTTTCCCAAAACAGCCCTGCTGGTGGAACAGAGTTAGGATTAAAACAAGAACTGCAGCAAATGGAAGAGCATGGACCCCATCTAATCCTCAGCTACGCCAGAAATATGGATTTCTAAGTGAAATCCCTTGAATTATTTTTAAAATTGGCAATAATTCAAAAACTTTTAAAACACTATGTGGGTAAAACTAAATGCATCTGTATCAAATCCTGACATCCATTTGAAACCTCTATTTCTGCAACATTTTGCACATCTGAAATTACCCAACTGGGTAACTAGGAGAGACCAGTATCCTAAAGAATACTAAGGCAGCATAAGAAGTCATGTTGACTCCTAGAGGAAAACAGGCAGAACACTCCTTGACATAAATTAAAGCAATGTTTTTTTGGATCTGTCTCATAAAGCAAAGGAAATAAAAGCAAAACTAAACAAATGGAACTTAATTAAACCTGAAAGTTTTTGCACAGCAAAGGAAACTATTGACAAAATAAAGACATACTGAATGGAAGAAAATATTTGCAAATTATATAAGCAATAAGATTCAATATCCAAAATAATAAACAGCTTATACAACTCAACATCAAAAAACAACCGATTAAAAACTGGGCAGACCTGAATAAACATTTTTCCAAAAAGGATATGCCACTGGCCAACAGGCACATAAAAAGACGCTTAACATGGTTAATCACCAGAGAAATGCAAATCAAAACCAAAATGAGATACCACTTCACACCTGCTATAATGACTGTAATCAAAGAGAACACAAATAACAAATGTAGTTGAGGATGCAGAGAAAAGGGAATCCTCATACACTGATGGTGGGAACTGATGCGGCTATCATGGAGAACAGTATGGTGATTTCACAAAAAAACTAAAAATAGAACTTCCATATGAGCCAGCGATCCCACTCCTGGGCATATATCTAGAAACTATCTTTGACTGGGTTGTTTGGTTTCTTCCTTCATAATGGGCATATATCTGAAGAAAACTGTAATTCAAAAAGATACATGCACCTGAATATTCATAGCAGCACTATTTACAATAGCCAACACATGGAAGCAGCCTAAATGTCTGTTGACATGTGAATGGATAAAGGAGATGTGGTCACACACATGCGTAACACACACACACACACGGAATATTACTCAGCCATTAAAAAGAATGAAATAATGGCATTTGCAGCAACATGGGTGGATTTAAGATTATCCTACTAAGTGAAGTAAGTCAGACAGAGGAAGGCAAATATCATATGGTATCACTTATGTGTGGAATCTAAAAAGAAAAGATTCAAATGAATTCATTTACAAAACAGAAATAAACTCACAGACATATAAAGCAAACACGGTTACCAAAGGGGAAATGGGGCAGGGGGGATGGGAGTGCTGGAGAGGATAAATTATTAGTTTGGGATTAACATATACACACGACTATATATAAAACAGGTAACCAACAAGGACATACTATATAGCACTCAATATTTTGTAATGACCTATATGAGGAAAGAATCTGAAAAAGAATATATATAAACGTGAATTAAAGTGAAAGTCGCTCAACTGTGTCTGACTCTGACTCCATGGACTGTAGCCCACCAGGCTCCTCTGTCCATAGAATTCTCCAGGCAAGAATACTGGAGTGGGTAGCCATCCCCTCCTCCAGGGGATCTTCCCAACTGTGTATTATATATGTATACGTATGTATGTATATGTATAACTGAATCACTGTGCTATACACATGAAACAAAAAAATTAAGACCTACCTTTTCTGCTCTCCTAGAAGTCTTTGAAAGAGTCTTTTCCTTCAAATAAACTCTGTTCGGCACCTTTCCCCTGCTGCCCTTTCCTCTGGTCCTCGAAACACTGAGAAGTCAATTCTCTCTCCCACTTGTCCCCTCTTAAGTTGTGAGAGTCCTCTTCTACTTTCAATGATTTTCCTCTTAAAAATAAACTTTTCTGTCCTGTTCTCTCCTTAGAGAGGAGATCCTGTCAAACTCTGAATAAGTGGGAGTTAAACTGGAGACATTTCAAGCATCTACTTGTACAATATTCCTTTTAACTTTCCAATACTAATAACTTCACTTACTAAGAATCCAAGATCTACAGATTCTTCTTTGTCTACTTGATGTTGGTATCAGTGATGTTTCTAGAACAGACCTCCTTTGAGTATGAAGACTTTTGGCATTTATAAGACATTTACTGGAAACAAACAGGGTTTTTCAAAAGTCAAAGACTTTTCAGCCCTGCCTTAGTTCACTACTGTTTGTACTCAAATCTCCAGTTTTAGAACTGCCGTGTTCTCTGGACCATGAAAAAGTAGACTTTAAACTCAATATCCACCATTCTTGTTATGCAAATAACAGAAACACAGCACATGAGAAGAAAACAAGACCAAAACATAAAATAAGCATTTGGAAATTGAACACTGAATATTTCCTCTGATATCTCCTTGGGTACACAGTACTACATGCATTCCCATAAAAAATAAATTCTTGCTTAAAGGTGGAGGTTTGTCAGTAGACCTTTGAAATTTGGTTGCAACTTCCTTCTTCAATCTGAACCCATCGGCATTCCTTCATTTAGAAATTCCTCACAGATTCAAGGCCGTTTCTAATGTATCTGTTTATCAAATAAATTGGGGCTTCCCTGGTGGCTCACAATCTGCCTGCCAATGCAGGAGCTGCAGGAGACGCAGGTTCACTCCGTGGGTCAGGAAGACCCTGGAGGAGGGCATAGCAACCCATTCCAGCATTCTTGTCTGGAGAATCCCATGAACAGAGGAGCCTGGTAGGCTATAGTCCATAGGGTTGCAAAAAGTCAGACTCTATTGAGCATTCATACACACATATCGAATAAATTAATAATCTAGGAAAATCCTTTATCCATTCAGGTTATTTATGTCTTCTTTGATTTCTAAAGTAATATAATCTTTGAAAAGTTCATCAGGATGATGAAAAGATTTCTCAAAGAAAGAGACTGTCTGGTCCAACTGCTGGTTCTGAAAATGCAATTTCTGAGAAGATTAAAGAGTCCACACATGACACAGAAAGAAGGACACCTGAGCCTGATGCTTCATCTCCCTCTTGTGATCTTTCCTCAGCTAACTTGATCACCAATATGTGTTGAAGAACTACAGTGCTCATAGAATTTCAACCTGTTGGCTGTAAGTTACTAGAAACTTTTATTTCTTTCCTACTTGAAATCTACTGCCTCTGATGAGAAGGGGATAATTTGGGGGAATTTGCAGTTCCAAATGAATGTGTGAAGTGAAGTGAAGTCACTCAGTCGTGTCTGACTCTTTGTGAACCCATGGACTGTAACCTACCAGGCTCCTCCGTCCATGGAATTTTCCAGGCAAGAGTACTGGAGTGGGTTGCCATTTCCTTCTCCAGGGGATCTTCCCAACTCAGGGATCAAACCCAGGTCTCCCGCATTGCAGGCAGACGCTTTACCATCTGAGCCACATAAGACCAAATCTCTGGATCACTTTCCCACCAAAGACTCACTTTGAATATACTTAGGAATAGGAGCCACTGGCAGGGGGCATCCCATCTTTCCCTGAGAAAATTCACTTCTCTCTTTTCTGTATTTGCACCCTGGAAATGGTTAGTTTGCACCCCTATCTGTGGATGACAGCTGCAGAAAAGATGAAGCTAATGGTACCGTTGTACTTGTTTAGCAGGGGACTGTAGTCTCATCCAGCTGACCATCTCCCTGAAGGCAGTTAAGAATATGACAGTCATGGTGCCCAGACTGTCTCCTGGCAGAAGCTGTTGTTTCTTAACCACATTATTTTGTGTAATCCCTCCAGTTGTCACAGCAATGCCTTACTTCAGTGTCAACCAGGTCAGCTGAATGGGGATCTACTTGTGTCTGTTTTTAAAATATTTTTAGTTCCCATACTTACAAACACATATAGTTAAGTTGCCCAAAGAGCTTGGTCTTTCAGGCTTTTAAATCGGTTGCCATGGTAACAGATGTTCCAGACAGGGACCTACAGTTTTATATTAAACTATTTTTTCCTCAACTTGCCACAAGACTCACATGTACACGCTTTGTCTTGGGGAAGGAGTTGGTGTCCGGTGGTAAAGGCACAAATAGGATTCAATCTTTGTTCCCACTTTGCATTACATCTTTTTAATAAAAAAAAAAATTCCACATTGTCCTTGTAAACTTGGCCATCACATAATGTTATTTCATACCACTCCTGGAGTTTAATAAGATCTGAAAATATTGAAGTAATAGCCATAGTAACTGAGAAGGGTAAGGGGAAAAAAGCCTTAGGCTCTGTTGCCTGTTCTCCATCTACACTTCAGATAAAATTAAAACTACACAACTCCATTGACTGGTCATTTTGAAACAAAGAACAAAAGCTTAATCGCATATCTAGACAGGGCAATTAAAGTCAAGACTACAGAAATCTAATTCTCTAAGCACATCCATGCATAATAACCACTTTTGGAAATGGGGTTCATACTGAAAAGCCTCTGTGTCTGTATAGAATCTTTAGTTTTTAATTATGAGACATTTCACAAAAAGAAGACGTAGGGGGCTGGGGAGGGCAACTCCAACAAACTGTGGAAGGAGGCCTTTCCTCCTCCACGGACTCTGAAACTGGTAAGTTTCTAGCACCAGCTTGTAAGAAGAAAGCAGACAGTACTTTTCTAAAACTTCACTGCAAAACTGCTTTCCGAAGAAACATGTGGTCAAGGAGAAAGAATATGAAGGATTACGGAGTAGAGAAGATCTGGGTTCAACTATCAGCTCTGCCTCTTATCAGAACCTCACCTTTTTAATCCCATCTTTGGGATAAAAAGCATCTACTTGAAATGGATTTTCATTTAATAATCCAGTGAGATCCCAGATGGAAAACATTCAGCCTAGTACGGTTTTAGTGAATCCTCTAGTTCATCATTTTTTGTTTTCCCATCTCTATTAGGAATCCTGGAGCTTAAAAGCAAGTAGCTATCTTCTTAGTGACTTTTGCAACTTGATTTTCTCATTTCTTGGGATCTTTGTAACCATACCTTACCCAAGATTCCATGTACAGCTCAAGGGGAAATACTCATAGTTTATAATGGAATCTCACCCAATCAAGGAACTAAATGAGACAGCCACAAATTCCTTACATTTTAAGAGAATCAGACTTCCAACAGAAAGATGAGAATGATTTCTGGATTAAATTTAGGTTCTCTGAGTAGGGAACACCAGAACAGACTAAACATGAAGAAGTTTATTCAAGGAAATATCTGTGGGAAAATGGGGTGGGACGAGCCCGACCTCAAGGGAAGGAGAAAGGAAAGGAAGGAAGGGAGGAAGTTTGGGTGGAAGGTTCCTAGATTGCCATGCAATCAAGGAAAGTGCATCTAGAACTTCAAGGAGTCCTCAAGCCAAAGTCAGCCAGTCAGTTCAGTTCAGTCTCTCAATCATTGTCCCACTCTTTGCAACCCCATGGACTGCAGCATGCCAGGCATCCCTGTCAATCACAAATTCCTGGAGTTTACTCAAACTCATGCCCATTGAGTCGCTGATGCCATCCAACCATTTCATCCTCTGTGGTCCCCTTCTCCTGCCTTCAATCTTTACCAGCATCAGGGTCTTTTCAAATGACTCAGTTCTTCGTATTCGGAGGCCAAAGTATTGGAGTTTCAGCTTCAGCGTCAGTCCTTCCAATGAATATTTAGGACTGATTTCCTTTAGGATGACTGGTTGGATCTCCTTGCTGTCCAAGGGACTCTCAAGAGTCTTCTCTAACACCACAGTTCAAAAGCATCAACTTCAGTGCTCAGCTTTCTTTATAGTCCAACTCTCATATCTATACATGACTCCTAGAAAAACCATAGCCTTGATTAAACAGACCTTTGTTGGGAAAGTAATGTCTCTGCTTTTTAATATGCCGTCTAAGCTGGTCATAGCTTTTCTTCCAAAGAGTAAGCATCTTTTAATTTTAACCATTAGTCATTGGAGGGCTCTTATTTGCCAGGATGGATCTCAGTATCCTGACTATATTTGGCCTCATGACATATCTGAGAGGGGAAATCTAATGGCTTCTACACCTCCCTAATTGGGTTTCATGTTTTCTCCAGCTGTAGAACAGCCTTAAATTAAAACTTGGATGGTTCAAGAAGGATTACTTAGATATATTTATAAAGCCAATCTCTCAACTAAGAAAGTTTTTGTATGAAGCAAGCTATGCACAAGCAGAGCTGCTGATGACATCGCCTTTGCACTGTCTGGAACACTTGCAACAGCTAGAAGACATTCTTTCATGGCTGAGCAAACACCTACTATTGAGGCCCCTCATACCCTTGCCTTTCTCCATATCGTTTCTGTAAGAAGCCTTCCTCCTCAGCTACCTTGAGAGCTCCTTATACCCTGAACCTCCTCCTGGCTGCCATCCCATCTTATCAAAGAATTTAGACCAAAGTGATTTATCTTCAAGGACACTGGACTCATAGGAGTATAAGTTAATCCTCACTGCTATGATAGATAAATTCTTTAAGCTCAGTGGCTTCACACAGTTGAAATTTATTTTTTGTATATCCAACAATCCATGCAGGTAATTAGCAGGCAGCCTTCAACACAATGAGTCAGGGACCTCTGCTTGGTCAACTCCTAGGGGCTGGGGATCTTCTCTTCCAAACAGTAAATAGAAAATAAGAAAATGTTGGACTCACTAGGGGAAAATTTTTATGGGTAAAGCCTGGACATGGGATCTATCACTTCCATAAATATCTGCTGACAAGAACAAATTCCGTAGCTACATCCAGCTGCAAGGGAGGCTGGGAATTGTGATTCATCTGTATCCTCCAGATCAAGAAGAAGATTTGGTTAGTCCCTAGTCATTTCTGCTAAGGTCCTTCACTGGGAACTGAGAACTGGGCTCTCAGCTAACTGAGCTACTATCTGTCTGTGCAACAGGACTGAGTTAAATGGTTTTGCTTTAAAAGATTTCTGAGGTTGGCTTTTCTTTGGGAAGATCCCCTGGAGGAGGAAATGGCAACCCACTCCAGTATTCTTGCCTGGAAAATTCCATGGACAGAGGAGCCTGGTGGGCTACAGTCCCTGGGGTCGCAAAAAACTAAGCAACTACACATGCAAGAGGTTGGCTTCAGAACCTAACAACAAGACTGTGAGCTGCTTGGGGGCACAGCCCTGGACACTTAGTAAATGTTGTTAGGTGGAAAATTCCTGTAAGAAAGTGGATTTGGGGTTATAAACAGCCTATTTATCAACAAACCAAGAAAGTCTATCCATAAACTAGGAGTTAAATATATGTGTCAGCATAAGTATCTATTAAATGTGAATTTGGACACCAGGCAATTGGTTCCCATCCTCTAACAAGATTAAATTCTTACCATAAGATGAGTGGCTCACAGACATGTTAGGAAGCGACTATCTATGGTCATTTTGGGATTTTCTTGTGCAGCATACAATCTGTTAAAAACACCACGACATGGACCTTTAGTGGTCTTTGGAACAGTATAGACTGACTAAAAACATTGTCTTCCACTAACCTCCAAGGAGGCAACATGTTTTATGAGAATAAAATTTTTGGACCCCATTTATTGCATTATGGTGAAATTTTATTTCATGTCCTTACACATATGCAAATATGCCATTTTAAACATATGCTTGGAGAGAAGGCAAAAGACTGCTGGCAGTCTAGCCACTTAGCTCAGACAGCAAACAATAGAATCTTTTTTTAAATCTGAATCAGAGCTTTTTACTTTGAAGATGACAAGCAGCTTTCATAATCTCTGAACAACATAATCCTGCATTGCATTGTCCATTTTATTTTTTAATCCATTTATTTATATTTATTGGAGGATAATTACTTTACAATATTCTGATGGCCTCTGCCATACATCAACATGAACCAGCCATAGGCATACATGTGTCCCCTCCCTCTTGAACTCCCCCTCACTGCCTTGTCCATTTTAGAGGATAGACAATACTGTATGCTTACAAATTAAAATCAGGAAATTTTAGGTCTGCTAAGAAGATGAACAATACAATCCTGATTAGAGAAATATGCAAAGACTGTCTTCCAGATGTACTTTGCATTTACAAAATATTTCCATAACACTTACAGACACATGGACATAAATGATATTGTATTTGCCATGTCTGCATTTATTCTCATGAAATTGGATCAGAGATTAACTTCAGGGGGTGGTAGAAAGAGCTCTGATCTAGGAGTCCAGAGTTCTTAAATTCTTGACTCAGCTCTGCACTTACTAGCTGTGTAATTTTGAATAAGTTACCTAACTTCTCTGGGCTCTGGTTTCCTCCTTTGTAAAACTGATATTTCGATTAAATGACTTCCCCCACATACAGTATATCTTTAACCTTTCTGAGTCTCCATTTCCACAAATAGAAAACTGCCTATAAAATTATCTACCCTTTTTCCATCTTAGGGCTCTCTCAAGAATAAAAGAAAAAATATATGGATAAGAACTTTGAAAACTACAGAGTGATAGGCAAATGTAGAATGTTTTAAAGAAAAATAAGCACATTTGTAATGTCCAAATCTCTTGCAAACTTATTTAGTCTAGACCCAAGGATCAATACAGTGGAGTTTAAGATTCAGCTATGTTGATCCATCTAATCATCATTTCGAAAATTGAGAGTTATTTCCATTTTTGACAAGCTGTGGAAGATAGCCTAGAAGTCCAAAAAGGAAATTTTTTAAATTCCTTGAGGAAAAGGAAAACGGGGACACCTTGATCCAAAATCTATGCAATGCAGCAAAAGCAGCTTTAAGAGGGAAACTTAAGACATAGTCACACATCAGGAAATAAGAAAAATATTAATTAAATAATCTAAACAAGATAAAAAAAAAAAAAGCAAAGCCCAAAGTTTAGTGCAAGGAAGGAAATAATAAAGATAAGAGCATAAATTAATAAAGACTTTTTTTAAAAAAAGAAAGATTAATTAAGCTGAAAGCTGATTCTTTGAAAAGACAAAGTTTACAAACCTCTAGCCAAACCTCATTAAAGAAAAAAAAAGAGAGAGAGCCCCAATAAACAAAATCAGAAGTGCAACAGAAGTTACAACCTATACCATTAAAATACGATGGATTATAAGAAATTACTATGATTCGTACGTGCCACAAATAGGACAAAGTAGAAGGAATGGACTTCCCTGGTGACTTAGACAGTAAAGCGTCTGTCTGCAATGCGGGAGACCCAGGTTTGATCCCAGGGTCGGGAAGGTCTCCTGGAGAAGGAAATGACAACCCACTCCAGTATTCTCGCCTGGAAAATCCCATGGACAGAGGAGCCTCTTAGGCTGCATGGGGTCGCAAAGAGTCGGACACGACTGAGCGACTTCACTTTCACTTTCACTTTCTTTCAGAAGGAATGTATAAATTCCTAGAAATCTGCAGTGATTTTGCAGCTCAAAAATATAAAGTCTGTCACTCTTTCCACCGTTTTCCCATCTATTTGCCATGAAGTGATGGGACTGGATGCCATAATCTTAGTTTTCTGAATGTTGAGTTTTAAACCAATTTTTACACTCTCCTCTTTCACTTTCATCAAGAAGCTCTTTAGTTCTTCTTCGCTTTCTGCCATAAGGGTGGTATCATCTGCATATATGAGGTTATTGATGTTTCTCCCAACAATCTTGATTCCAGCTTGTACTTCATCCAGCCCAGTGTTTCTCATGATGTACCCTGCATATAAGTCAAATAAGCAGGGTGACAATATACAGCCTTGACATACTCCTTTCCCTATTTGGAATCAGTCTGTTGTTCCATGTCCAGTTCTAACTGTTGCTTCCTGACCTGCATAAAGTAGAAAGTCGAGAAATGCCTAGAATAACAGGAACTGAATGATCCAGGGCAAAGACTAATAGAGTTTGGCCAAGAGAAGGCACTGGTCATAGCAAACACCCTCTTCCAACAACACATGAGAAGACTCTACACATGGACATCACCAGATGGTCAATACCAAAATCAGACTGATTATATTCTTTGCAGCCAAAGATGGAGAAGCTCTATATAGTCATCAAGAACAAGACCAGGAGCTGACTGTGGCTCAGATCATGAACTCCTTGCTGCCAAATTCAGACTGAAATTGAAGAAAGTAGGGAAAACCACTAGACCATTCAGGTATGACCTAAATCAAATCCCTTACGATTATACAGTGGAAGTGACAAATAGATTCAAGGGATTAGATCTGATACCAAACATGTAAAGAAGTGTTAATACCTCTCTTCTTGAACTATTCCAGAAAACTGGAGAAGGACTATATCTGAACTCATTCTACAAAGCTAGCACCACCCGAATTCCAAAGCTGGTCAATGACACCACAGAAAGATAATTATAGGCCAATATCACTGATGAACATAGACACAAAAATGCTCAACAAATTATCAGCAAATCAAATTCAATAATATATTCAAAGGATTATTCATCATGATCAAAGGGATGTATCCCAGGGATGCAAGGATGGTTCCATATCTGCAAATCAATGTGAAACATCACCTTAACAAAATGAAGACTAAAAATAATATGATCATCTCAACGGATATAGAAAATTTTTTCACAAAATTCAACATCTATTTATGAGCTAAAAACTCTCAACAAAGTGTGTATAGAAGGAACACACCTCAACACAATAAAGGTCATATATGAAAAACCCACAGCCAACATCATACCCCATGGTCAAAAAGTAAAAGCATTTCCTCTAAGATGAGAAACAAGACAAGGATGACCAGTCTCATCACTTTTATTCAGCATAATATTGGAAGTCCTGACTGAAGCAATCAGACAAGAAAAAAATTAAAAAGAATGCAAATTGGAAAGGAAGAAGTAACTGCTACTATTTGTAGATGACATGATACTACATAGTGAAAATCCTAAAGACACCATCAAAAATCTATTAGAACTAATAAATAAATTCAGTAACTTTTCAGGATACAAAATTAATATACAGAAATCAGTTGTATTTCTATACACTAATAACAAACTATCAGAAAGAAAAATTAAGAAAATAATCCCATTTACAATTGCATCAAAAAAAGTAAATACCTAGGAATAAGCCTAGCCAAGGAGATGAAAAACTTGTACACTGAAAACTATAAAGCACTGACAAAAGAAACTGAAGCTGACATAAACAGGTGGAAAGATATACTGTGTTCATGAATTGGAAGAATTAACATTGTTAAAATGGCCATAATACTCAAGGCAATCTAGAGACTCAGTGCTATCCTTATCAAAATATCAATGGCATTTTTCACAGAACTAGAATCAAGAATCCTAAAGTTGGTAGGGAACCACAAAAGATCCCAAATATCCAAAACAATCTTAAGAAAAAAGAACAAAGTTGGAGGTACCATACTCTCTGATTTCAAACTATACTCCAAAGCTACAGTAATCAAAAAAAAAAAAATGTTACTGGCATATAAACAGTCACATAGATCAACAGAATACAATGACAAGCCCAGGAAGAAACCCGTGCTTATATGGTCAATTAATCTACAATAGGGGCTTCCTAGCTGATGCAGTGGTAAAGTATCCACCTGACAATGCAGGAGATGCCAGAGATATGAGTTTGATCCCTGGGTCAGGAAGTTCCCCTGAAGTAGGAAATGGTAACCCGCTCCAGTATTCTTGCCTGGAAAATTTCATAGACAGTGGAGCCTGCCAGGCTACAGTCCATGGGGTCACAAAGAGTCTGACACAACTGTGCACACACAAAAAAACAAATCTGTAATAATAGAGGCAAGAATATACAATAGGGAAAAGACAGCATTTTCAATAAATGGTATAGGGAAAATTATAGAGCTATATGCAAAAAAATAAAGAAGCTGGACCACCTGTACACAAAAAAAAAATTCAAAATAGATTAAAGACTTAAAGACCTAAAATCATAAAACTTCTAGAATAAAACATAGGCAGTAGGTTCTTTCGGCATCAGTCTTAGCAATATATTTTTGGATCTGTCTTCCTTAGGCAAGTGAAACAAAAGCAGAATTCAACGAATGAGACTACATCAAACTAAAAACAAATAAATAAATAAAACTTTTGCACAGTGAGGGAAACTATCAACAAAACAAAAAGTCAGACTATTGAATGAGAGGAGATATTTGCAAACAACATATCCTATTGAGGATTGATATACAAAATATACAAAGAACTCATATACCTCAATACTAAAAAAAAATCTGATTAAAAAATGAGCAGGGTACCTAACCAAATATTTTTCCAAAGAAGACATATGGATGGCCAACAGATACATGTAAAGATGCTTAACATCACTAACCATCAGCAAAATGAAATCAAAACAATAGTGAGATATCATCTCACATCTGTCAGAATGGCTTTATGAGAATGTAGAAAAAGGGGAAACCTCAACACACTGTTGGTGAGATTATAAATTAGTATGTCCCTATTTGAAAACAGTATGGAGGTAGATGGGCGGTGTCTTCTCCCTGAAATGGGATTTCTGCTAAATGATTGGATAGATATCAATTTCTGTGCACAGTGCATTCTGAGACTGCTCCTCATCTCTGAATATAAAGCGTCTGTCTACAATGTGGGAGACCTGGGTTTGATCCCTGGGTTGGGAAATTCACTGGAGAAGGAAATGGCAACCCACTCCAGTACTCTTGCCTAGAAAATCCCATGGACGAAGGAGCCTGGTGTCCATGGGGTCACAAAGAGTTGGACATGACTGAGCGACTTCACTTTCACTTTCACTAACTGCATCCCAAATCAAACAACTGGAATTCACATGGAGGATTTCTCCGTAACTTGCCAAAGACACTGGCTTGTCCTGGCTGAGAAGTAAGCATCCTCTGCTCTGCTTCCTCAGAAGGAGTAACTGTGGGGCCCTCCATGATCAGGGGGGCAAACACTGGACTGAGTAAGTATCTTTCAGCATAGCTGCTCTTTTCTGCAACCAAGGGATCATGAGCCTGCAGAGTTCCAGTGACAGGATACCTCCTGTATTTCCGTTCAGCCATGGCACTGCAAAAAATGACTTCTGTTTTAAAAGTCTAGATGTCATAAGGGCTTAAACTCACATTGTATATATGGGCAGGATTGGAGAAAGATATTTTGATACTCAGAGCATCAACACTGCCATATGTAATTCAAAATAATATATGCTTTTTAATGACACAAAATGTCCTGTATGCTGGGATGTTGCTATTCTGATTGTAAACTTCCTGACATAATATTGGGTTGGCCAAATAGTTCATTCAGGTTTTTGCTAAGATGGTATGGAAAAACCCAAATGAACTTTTTGGCCAACCCAAATACAAAAAGCCAAACTTTTCTGTATTTTAGTGGATTTCTATTTAGTTTTTTTTTTTTTCAAGGAAATGAGAGATTGTTTTTCTCTCTACTTTGCTGGTTGCAAAAGCACATAACCCTTGTGTTAAGTAATCTATCTATATGCAGATTAGGAAAAAAACCAGGAAAGATAGATTTTTTTTTCCACCTGGCCCTCTCAGTCTGCCTGAGCCAGGTCCATTCATTTTAAAATGAAATCAATACCAACAGCAAACTTGAATTAGTAATACAAAATGGGTAAAGTTTCATACAATATGCCTTGGAAAAATAACATTTCTGAATATGATCACACTGTAAGAACAAAATTGGTAGTTTAAGTTCTAATTCTACTACAAGTTCCATAATTCTAACTGGTAGTATAAATTCAGCCTATAAATATTTATGTTAAATACTATATTATTTAATAAACTTGCTAACCACTCTTCTGATTTTAGCCTGCTTTTAAATTTTAACCAGAGATAGGAATGAATCCATTTGCAATGCAGGAAACATGGGTTCAGTCCCTGGGTGGGGAAGGTTTCCTGGAGAAGGTTTCCTGGAGAAGGGAATAGCAACCCACTCCAGTATTCTTGCCTGGGAAACCTCATAGACAGAGGAGCCTGGCAGGCTACAGTCCATGAGGTCGCAGAGTCAGACGGGACTTAGCGACTAAACAGCAACAACAAAAAAGTTTTCAGACAAATATAAAATGCTAGCATTCAAAGAGTAGTTGATGGACAAAGTACAGTTTTCATCCTCATAAAGGTGGCCTGCCCTTCTAAATCCCCTGTATGCAGTTTCTTAGGACTCTGGTTTAAGAAAGGTACTTATTACCCAAGGAACTGCAAACATGATGCATGTGATAGTCACATTTATAGTTTGCTTATGTCATTAACCAGAAGCTTTAACTTCAAACTGCAAACCGCATACAAATTGTAACCCACAGTTGTTTCCTGGATCAGACTTTTAAAGGTGAAATCCCCATTGTCCCTAATTCAGACTCTTTTACTCTTGACTAGGAGGTAATCTCCTCGGTGTTTAATAGGAGGCAACGGCTTGGGAATTCTCTCCCATTTCAAGTGCACACAGAACTGCTATTGCCTTTTTTAAAAGTTGTGCATAAGCCTGAATACAAAACAAGCCCTGTAGGAAAAAAGAGTCCAGTGAATTCAAGGAAAGTGCAAATAACCTCAAGGCCTAGTCTTTCCTTTTCTGAAAACTAATAAGTGAATTTTATGAATCTGGACAAAAAAAGTCCCACAGAAGTGAGGCTTTGAGAAACATTTGTGCTAATGATGACAGCATTTTCATGGTAATTCGTCAATGTTCTTGCAAAGCAATGGTAATTTACTCCAGCAAAATCCAGCTAATAGCCCTGTAGATTTGAAGCCTTCTTCCAGGAGGCCACATGCATGCCACCCTGCTGTCTAGTGCCTGCGGACTCCGTCACCACTCGAGAATTCCAAGCTGAACTGTGTTGTTCAATCACTAAGTGGCATCTGACTGTTTGTGACCCCATGGACTACAGCAAGCCAGGCTTCCCTGTCCATCACTATCTCCCGGAGTTTGCTCAAACTCATGTCCATCGAGTCGGGGATGCCATCCAACCATCTCATCCTCTGTTGTCCACTTCTCCTTCTTCAGTCTTTCCCAGCATCATGGTCTTTTCTAATGAGTCAGCTCTTCACATCAGGTGGCCAAAGTATTGCAGCTTCAGTATTCAGGACTGATTTCCTTTAGGAATGACTGGTTTGATCTCCTCGCCACCCAAGGGACTCTCAAGAGTCTTTTCCAACACCACAGTTTGAAAACATCAGTTCTTCAGTGCTCAGCCCTCTTTATGGTCCAACTGAACATCCATATGTGACTATTGGAAAAATCATAGCTTCAACTATATGGACCTTTGTCGGCAAAGTGATGTCTCTGCTTTTTAATATATTGTCTAGGGCTGAACCCCTGGAACATCCAGGCCTGCTTTTTCTATGTCACAATTTCAAAGCCAGTGCTAGTATGGGAAGCCCAACTGGGGTTAGAGGGAGTGGTGAGTTGGGGGAGGAAAGGGACAGAAGACACAGTATTAATGATTGTCAAACTCTGAGAGGTCTTAACCTGACAGCTATCCTTCTGAGGAGAAACAAGACTAAAACAAAAAAGCAAATTGTAAAAGACATCTATCTATCAGTACCATTGACTTCCTTTTCTGATTCTGAAGAAAATACACATTCATTATAGATTTTTAAAAAACAGAAAGACTTCAAAAGGGACAAAATCATCAATAATTTTATCCAGATATTTTTACCCAGGTATCTTTTATCCATATACAGTTCCTTCCAGTTTTTCTCAATGCAGATTTTAATTACTCTATGCAACTTTTTGGGCTTCCCAGGTGGCACTAGGAGTAAAGAACCTGCCTGTCAGCGTAGGAGACATAAGAGACATGGGTTCAATCCCTGGGTCGGGAAGATTGCCTGGAGGAAGGCATGGCAACCCACTCCAGTGTTCTTGCCTGGAGAACCCCCTGGACAGAGGAGTCCAGTGGGTCACAAAGAGTTGGGCATGACTGAAGCGACTTAGCACACATGCAACTTTATTGTGTATAAGTACTTTTTTGAGAATATGATTCTTCTAGTCACAGAATATCACTATCTCTGGGCACCTGTAAGTTACAGAATGTCCATATTACTAGACAATATAGGTGGTTTTAATTACTGCATAACTAAACATAATAATGCAGTGACAATCCTCGTACAGAAATCTTGGTCTCACACTCTATCTTCTTAAGAAAGATTCTCAGAAGCGATGAAAGTTATCGATGGACATGGACATTTCAATATACTTGATGTATAACACTGAGCCAGGAATTCCCCGGCAGTCCAGTGGCTAGAACTCCATGCTTTCATTTTCTGACAGATTCAAACCCAGGTCAGGAAACTAACATTTCACAAATCTCATGGAGTAGCCAAAAATCAAAAAAATAAATTTTAAAAACTTAAAAGTTGAACGAGATTAAATAAAAAATAATAAAAATTGAGCCAAATTACTTTCCAGAAAAGCTGTAGCAATTAGACAATCTATTCAACAGCAAAGTAAGAGTCTCATATTAATGTACTTTCATCAATATCGAGCTTTTAATCTGTGGTAATTTCAGGTCAAAACTCACTTTTTTAGTTTATGCATACACAATACATTATGTATGGCTTTGGTTTGCTATAAAGTCAACATATTTGGAAAGCCACAGGAAACAGAGTGACCTCCAAGAGCATACAATATGCTGAAAGCGAAGCAGCTTGCCTGGGGTCATCTGACCATTTAACCATGAATTTGGGACTAAAAACCAAGAATTCTTCTAATTCCCAACCCAGTTCCTAAGCAGTAGTGACTTTCAGTAAAAATAAAACCAATTTTAAAATGTGGAGAGAATGGGGAGATAGGAGATACTTTTCATTGCTGCTTGGTAAATAATTTTTTAAATTAACTTATTTATTTTACTTGGAGGCAAATTACAATATTGTGGTGGGTTTTGCCACACATCAACATGAATCAGCCACAGGTGTACATGTGTCCCCCCATCCTGAACCCCCCTCCCTCCTTACTCCCCACCCCACCCCTCTGGGTTATCCCAGAGGACCAGCTTTGAGTGCCCTGCTTCATGCATCGAACTTGCACTGGTCATTTATCTTTACCTATGGTAATATACACGTTTCAATGCTATTCTTGCTTGGTAAATAAACTTTTTCTTCATTGAATTTTCATATCTTTGCAGCACTGCCCCAGACCAGCAAGCCTGCTACCCAGCAGTTCACCAGTCATCACTTTTCAGCTCTCAGAGAGGGTCCTTTGGGAGGAGAGGAGTCACAGAGTGCAAATCTTATGTTTCAGAATTAACCACAGTAGTGTCATTAGGAAACTCAGTCTAGCCTGAAGATACCTCATGACAATCTAAAATCAAATACAAATGAGTCTTCTCTGCGTCTGTGCATGCGTGTTCAGTCATGTCCATCTCTTGGTGACCTCATGGATTGTAGCCTGCCAGGCTCTCCTGTCCATGGACTTTTCCAGGCAAGATTACTGGAGTGAGTTGCCATTTCCTTCTCCAGGGGATCTTCCCAGGGATTGAACCCACATCTCTTGCACCATTCTACATTGACTGGCTTGTGTATTAAACAGCTTCAGTCGTCTGACTCTTTGCAACCCCATGGAGTGTAACCTGCCAGGCTCCTCTGTGAATGAGATTCTCCAGGTGAGAATACTGGAGTAGGTTTCCATGCCCTCCTCATTAGCAGGGAGATTTTTTACTACTGATAAAAGGCTATGCAGCTTCTTCCTGGTCTGCTGAGAACACTTACTCTTGGAGCCATCATGTAAGAAGCCTGACTGCACAGAACCGCTATTGAGGACGTCTGCATCCTACTGAGAAGCCCCAGGGAGATGCACTGATGACAGTCCCTGATGAACCCAGTCTTCTAGTCAGCCCAAGCACCAGGCATGTGAGGGAGGGACTTCCAGACCACCTCAGACCCCAGCCATCTGAGTCAATCACAGTCTTCATGACATTCCGCTAATGCCCCAGACTTCATGGAGCAGAAGTAAGCCATCCCCACTGTGCTCCGGCTGAATTCCTGACTCACACAACGAGTGTAATAAAATGACACTTTTATTCATTGTATTAAGGGCAATTGGTTATACAGCAATATGTCATACCTTATTCCAGTAATAAGATAATTGAGGCTGCTTGCATAGCTCAGCCAGTAAAGTATCTGCCTGCAGTGCAGGAGACCTGGATTCAAGTCCTGGGTCATGAAGTTCCCTTGGAGAAGGAAGTGGCAACCCGCTCCAGTATTCTTGCCTGGAGAAACCCAAGGACAGAGAAGCCTGGTGGGCTACAGTTCACGGTATCGCAAGAGTCAGACACCACTTAGTGCTATCTTTTTGCTATCTTTTTTTTATTCCAGTAATAAGCTGAAATACCTCTCCTCCGCTCCCCTATCCCTCATCCTCCCAACCCTCCTGTTCCATTGCATTATTGCTATCACCTAATCTTTGTGTCCCACCACCACCTCCAAATTACATGTTAAAATTCTAATGCCCCATATTATGGTTTTAGGATGTGAGGCCTTGGTGATTAGGTCATCAGAGTGAAGCTTCATGAATGGCAGTAATGCCCTCATAAAAGAGGCCCCAGAGAGGTCCCCTTCCACCCTGTGGGGATACAGCAAGAACTAAGCAGTCTATAACCTACAAGAGGGCTTTCCCCAGAACCTAACTATGCTGGCACCCTGATCTCTGAATTCCAGGCTCCAGAACTGTGAGAAATAAATTTCTGCTGCTTATAAGCCACCCAGATTATGGTATTTTGTTTAACAGCCTGAATGGACTAAAACAATTATTCTTATCTTTTCCTTTTCCATTTCAGCCCATGAGCCATCAGGTTTCCTACTTTTCTTTCAAAAATCTCTGAACATTGGATTGGGGCATTCATAACAATATTGTATATATTAATATTTTTGATGACTGCACTGACAAAGAGACTTGGAAGTCACTGTGGAGCAATGAGAATATCTAGAAATGGACTTCTCAGTTGACATTTAAATGTCTGTGATGTTTTCTCTGCTCTTTTCTATTTGTGTCCATTTCCTATCCCAGATCCTGCTGCTGAGCCACATCTTTTTTTAATTAATTTTTGTTAGAGTATAGTTGCTTAGAGGAGCAACCCCACATCCAAGGAGCGGAGGGTGTGTGGGCACAGGAGGGCCGAATCAGCGAACTAAAATGGACTGGAATGGGTGAATTTAACTCAGATGACCATTATATCTACTACTGTGGGCAGGAATCCCTTAGAAGAAATGGAGTAGCCATTATGGTCAACAAAAGAGTCCGAAATGCAGTCCTTGGATGCAATCTCAAAAATGACAGAATGATTTCTGTTCGTTTCCAAGGCAAACCATTCAATATCACAGTAATCCAAGCCTATGCCCAACCAGTAATGCTGAAGCAGCTGAAGTTGAATGGTTCTATGAAGACCTATAAGACCTTTTAGAACTAACACACAAAAAAGATGTCCTTTTCATTATAGGGGACTGGAATGCAAAAGTAGGAAGTCAAGAAACACCTGGAGTAACAGGCAAAGTTGGGCTTGGAATGCGGAATGAAGCAGGGCAAAGTCTAACAGAGTTTTGCTAAGAGAATGCACTGGTCATAGCAAACACCCTCTTCCAACAACATAAGAGAAGACTCTACACATGGACATCACTAGATAATCAACACTGAAATCAGACTGATTATATTCTTTGCAGCCAAAGATGGAAGCTCTGTACAGTCAGCAAAAACAAGACCGGGAGCTGACTGTGGCTCAGATCATGAACTCCTTATTGCCAAATGCAGACTGAAATTGAAGAAAGCAGGGAAAACCACTAGACCATTCAGGTATGACCTAAATCAAATCCCTTCTGATTATACAGTAGAAGAGAGAAATAGATTTAAGGGACTAGATCTGATAGATAGAGTGCCTGATGAACTATGGACATTGTACAGGAGACAGGGATCAAGATTATCCACAAGAAAAAGAAATGCAAAAAAGCAAAATGGCTGTATGAGGAGGCCTTACAAATAGCTGTGGAAAGAATTGAAAAGCAAAGGAGAAAAGGAAAGATATAAGCATCTGAATGCAGAGTTCCAGAGAATAGCAAAGAGAGATAGCCTTCTTCAGTGATCAATGCAAAGAAATAGAGGAAAACAACAGAATGGGAAAGACTAGAGATCTCTTCAAGAAAATTAGAGATACCAAGGGAACATTTCATGCAAAGATGGGCTCGATAAAAGACAGAAATGCTATGGACCTAACAAAAGCAGAAGATATTAAGAAGAGGTGGCAAGAATACACAGAAGAACTGTACAAAAAAGACCTTCACGACCCAGATAATCGCTGTGGTGTGATCACTCACCTAGAGCCAGACATGC